>JAVJIF010023644.1:0-58867 GCA_038442645.1 Agave tequilana
TCAGATAGTAGATCGCTTTTTCTCTTCCTTGATCATCATTCTAGGCTAGTAGTGCTCCCAAAGAATGATCCATTGCTCGAACGTATACCAGGAAAGGTTTTCTGGATATTGGGGCTGATAGGACTGGTGGTTGGGTGAGGTAGTGCTTGATTTACTCGAATGCTTGTTGGGAAGCGTCATCCCAAATGAACGAACCCCTTCTTCATTAGCTTAGCGAAGGGTTGGCATCTTCCGGAGAGATTTGAGATAACCTGCGGATGTATGCCAATCGTCCTTGCAATCCTCTGAGTTCCCTGAGATTCCTCGGAGGTTGCATCTCCTGGATAGCGCGAATCTTTTTCGGATCTAAATGAATTCCTGTGGAAGTCACTACAACCCTAGGAACTTGCCGCTGGCCACCCCCAGGAAGGATTTGGTAGGGTTCATCTTCAACTGATGGACCCGCATGATGTCGAAGACAACTTTTAGATCAGCTATTGATCACCTTTAGCGCGACTTTTCACCGCAATATCATCAACATAACATTCCACCGTTCTGCGCATTTGCCGGTGGAAAATGGCGTTCATGGCCTTTGATATTTTGGCCCCGCATTCTTCAGTCCGAAGGGCATGACGGTATAGCAGTATACCCCCAGTGGTGTCCTGAAAGAGGTATGCTTTTCGTCGTCAGGATACATTTTGATTTGATTATATCCTGAGAACCCGTCCATGAAGGACATTCGTTCGAATCCACAAGTATTGTCGATCATAACATCTGTGATTGGCAGTGGGAATTCGTCTTTGGGACAAGCCTCGTTTAGATCACGGAAGTCGATGCAGAGATGGATCTTTTCATTTTTCTTAGCAACGGGGTGATGTTGGCTACCCAATCGGGATGTTGCTCTTCCCTGATGAAGCCAGAATCTATAAGCTTTCTGACTTCTGATTGAATCGCCTCCATTATCTCTGGACGGAACCGTCGCTGCTGTTGTTTGACAGGCTTTATGTCCGGATTGATGTTGAGGCGGTGCATAGCCACTTGAGGATCAAGTCCAGGCATGTCTTCGTAATTCCAAGCGAAGACATCTTTATACTCTTGAACAAGAGATATTAGATCCTTTTTCTCTGACTGTGACAGGCCGTCGCTTATGAAGATGGGCTTAGGATTAGCCTCATCCCCCAGATTGATCTGAACAATCTTGTCTTCTGTGGGTGGCTCGCGCTGCTCAAAGCGAGTATCCCAAAGAGTATTTAAATTTTGATCCAAGGATCTGTATCGAATTGGATCATTTCTTCATCTCCGTCTTCCAGGTGGCTTGTTGAAACCATGTTCACTGAAAGTCCCCCGAAAATGTTGCCGACACTGACATCTGACTCTCATGATGACATGCCTGAAGAGTAATCGTGACCTGACGATTCTTGAGAATCAGAGGCTGATGGAGCTGGAGTTGATACATAGCCCAACCCCCTGCGAGTCTGATGATAATAATCGGGTGCTTTTCCTTTTGGCACAAAGGATCGAAGTAGCGTTCTCCTTCCTTTGCCGAAGTTCACCCGGGTCTGCTGGTTAGGTCATACCCATGTTTTTCATCATTCTGAGTGCCTTTGGCTCATAATGACCGAATTGAGGGGGTTCCTGCTCGTTTTCTGATTCTTCATGATTCATTGGTTCGGATTCAATTCGTCCGAAGAGAATTGGTCTTTGGCCCTTCCTTCTCGCTGGAACCATGAATATTGATTGTTGCGCATCGCCGACATTTCGACATGTTTTAAAGGACGATTTCACTGGTACATGCAACGATGTCAAAGCACCCATTGCCGACTAGAGATCGTTATCCACGTCTGTACTAGTGTCTGACGGCACTGAATCAGAAGCAAACACAGAAAAATACGCTAAATCTAATTCTTCATTAATGTACCAACCGCCTACATCGTCGGCGGAGGTATTATCAACATCGGGCTTATTAATGCCCGTCACAGGTGGATCTAGCTCCCATGCATACTCATCTTCCTCCAGCTCGATGTCGGCTTCATTGCCAGAGTCTGGTTCCTCTGGTTGCGGGACTTCATCTATTTCCACAGATTCCTGATACAGGAGGGAATCTGTGAAATAATTCTCCACTCCCTTGAACGGATGCCTTTCGGCAATCAGCGTTCGCACCTTTCCATTCCCGTCAATGTATTTCATGGCTTGGTGGAGAGTAGAGGGAACGATAGAATTGCGATGAATCCAGGGTCTTCCCAGCAGTAGATTATAGGAGGTGTCAGCATCTATGACATAGCATGTCACCTCTGACCTTAGGTCCCCAATCTGGCATTTGAGCTTGACCTTCCCCATTGGACGGGTACTATTGGCATTGAACCCATAAATGGTCGTCTGGGTAGGGCTCAAACGGTGAGTGGGAATCCGAGATGCTGCATGACTCTGCGAGGCATGATGCTCAACGCAGACCCGGGATCTACCTGGATGCGATTCACCTCAGATGATTCAATATACCCTGCGAAGTAAAGGGGTCGATCATGCTTCCCTTTGACTTGCATGTCTTCTGCCGTGAAGGTAATGCAGGGAATATTTTGGGAGGCGTGGAGGCAATCCTCTACATCTTCCTCCTTCGGTAGCTGGGTCATGAAGACCTCAGCATTAGCCAGACTTCTTGTAGAGCTTCTCTGGTCGACTTTGATAGTCTAAGAAGCTCATAAAGAGTAATCCGCGCTGGGATATTGGCTAACTGAGCCAGGACATCAAAGCGGTAAGGTGCTGTGGATCCTTCCGCTACGTCCTTCGAAAGAACTCGAGAAAACTGAAGTTCTTTTTGTTTCTCTCCGGGTTGCTTCGTAGAGGGCTTGGCTGGCTCTGCGGCGGGTCTTGGAGGAGTTACCACTGTTTCGCCATACTTTTTCGAATATGGCTGACCCGAACGGGTTTCTGCTACCAGCTGACTGGTCTCTGCAGCCAGAACTATTGTCTCCTCTTCTGAGTCGGTCAGCGGGGAAATATCAGTTTCCGCTTCTCGAGAAGAGGCACACACTACGTTGCAGGATGAAGCCTTTGCTTTGCCTTTGGATTTCCTGCTGGTTACAGTAGTCCATTGCTGGCCATCAAGAAGGTCGGGATGAACCCACATGACTTCTCCCTGAGGTGTGGGAACAGGTACCAAGCCCTTTCTTGCTACTGGTGCGGGTCTGTGTTGACCATTCTCAGCTCTCCTCTTGGGATAGGGACTACTCCAGAGGGTGTTGGGGGTTGTCTCCCAAACTGGAGAACTGACGTCATATTAGCCGTCACCTTCTTCTGCTCTGGTCGGAGTTTCAATACCTCCGCGTCAATCAGGGCTTGAAGGATGTCCTTGAAGACATAACAGCTCTTGGTTGGGTGTCCCAACATCCTGTGGTACATGCAGTAGCTGGGATTGTCGGTTTTACCGACTTCCTCTGGGCGCCTAGCTTCAGGAAGCTTCAGTCGATTGCTCTTGTTGAGTAATTTGAAGAGCGAGTCGACATGTTCATCCTTGAAGGAATACTGCTTGTTGGCCCGTGGTTGCTTGAAGAGCCACTTCCTTTGACCGGTTGAGGCTTAGCAGGGGATTTGGTTTCTACTGCCAAGTTATCCTTCCTTTTGGCTTGGAGGGATGTGTCCAGCGTACGCCTTGTCGACCTCTCAGGCCTGGGCTTACCTTCTTCCGCTCTGACGCGGGCGACAATCTCCTCAGCCTGTTCACCCTGCTGGATCAGTTGCTTCCAGGTGCGGCTTTCAGCAACTCCTATTTGAGCAAGGAGTGAGGTTTGGAGGTTGTGGCGGCATGTTTCCACCAGGGTGGCCTGGGTCATACCACTTGGGCATCGGAGTGTCACGTTCCGAAATCTTTCTACGAAAGACTTAACGGACTCTCCCTTTCGCTGCTTGGTGGCTAAAAGGGTAGGCATGTTGACCTCCGAGTCATCTTCAAAGAAGCGAGTTAAGAAGAGCTTCTCCAAGTCGCCCCAATTCTTGATGGAGCCTTCTGGAAGCTTCATGAACCATTCAAAGGCCAGCCCTTTTAGGGTGCCGATGAATAAACGCGCCAGGATGGCGTCGTTATCTACCACATTCCCAGTTTGGGACTTGAAATAGTAGATTTGTTGGTTCGGTGAACCCTTCCCATCAAATGCTTGGAGGGTTGGAGCCTTGAACTTGGGCAGATATGGAACCAGGTCCCACTCGGCTGGATATGGGCGGACCACCCCTGCTTCTTGGAGACCTTTCCGATTGGTAAGGGCTTCAAGGCGCTGCTCCAACTGATTCATTCTTTTAGAATGAACCTTTCCTGGTCTTGATCGTCTTTTTCCTGCGACGAGGATTTAGACGAACCAGAGATGGGTTGCTCTTTCTTCTCGGAGTGTTCGGAAGATGAGCTTTCTTCCTCTTTTCGTTTGCCCTTAGACTTTTTAGGGGGAGATTTCTTCCTGTCTTCGAGCAGCTGTGCGAGCATTTGCTTGAGAGAGTCGATGGATTCTTGCTGAGCACGAATCATCTCAAGTTGTTCCTTCTGGACCTGGGCTTGCAGCTCCAGGCGCCGGGTTGTCTCTTCAGGAGTGCTCGTCATGTAGGTGAAGGCCTCCTTCTCGATGGAAGAATTTGATGCCTGCGATTCTGCTACAGCAGAATGAGAGTCATGCATTTTGACGCCCCGGGCCAGGGCATTATAGTCGATCGGGGGAATGGCCCCGGTCCAGGTGCGAGTGTGTCGGTACACTCCTTCCGGTTCAGAGTCAGACTCGTCAGAGCTGACTACAGGCTGTTTTTCCCTGCTCCTGCTTGCCATGTTAGCAGTGAGCTCTGGATACTCAGTGTCAGAGAATGTCCTCCGCCTGTGAGAGCGTCTTCTTTTGGCTGAGGGGGGAATCAGGGTCAGCTGTCTAACCAAAAACTGCTGGTTCACGCTTGAATTACAACGGCACTCGGAGAGCATAAAGATGAGCCGTTGGCAGCAACATGGTGAAGTGATTTGATTAGTACTTCTTTTCTTCGTCAAGTAATCTCTTAGATCCATGGAAAGAGGATCGAAGAGATTAGCCTCGCAACTTCGAGGGCACGAGGCATCTTTGTGCTGTACAGCCTGGACGCGGAATTCAGAGGCATGGTTCTCGCGCCGCAGCTGTACGACGCGTGTCTGGCGTCTCTGTTGAGATGAGACGCGACTGTCGCGTTACTGCTTGGTGCGTCAGGACAAAGACGCTTGAGAGTGAGTGGGCTGCTAGGCCCCACGCCTAAGGGCGCGTGCCTCTTGCACTTGACGAGGCGCGGAGGCTTCGCCTCGGCGTTTGGTGAGTTGGACTTCAGAGGACCTAATTTGGGAGTCTCGCGTTTGGGCCGCCAAACGCGAACTTCGCGTGCTGGACATGGCGCGACCAAGGCGCCGGATTAAACTTTGCGTCCTGCCTCAGTTGGACAATCAGAAGTTCTAACTTGCAGTTGACGCGCACGCCTCCTCTGTCGACCTCAGCATTTCGGTTGCGTCGTGGTGGTGGAGAAAAGCCAACGACGACTTGGTGCTGAGGGAGAGGGTGGACTGACTGGACACCAGGGATTTTGACCACGCGGGTCTCCTGAGAGACGCTGACGCTTGTGTTCCGCATGGCGCGGTTGGTCACAACGGCAGTTGTGCCTGAGACCACGCGGGCCTCCTGAGAGACGTTGGCGCATATATCCTGCTTGGCACAGTTGGCTGCGACACCCTTTGTAGCAGCAGCGCCCGAGAGAGTCTCAGATCAGACTTCGGGGCCATTCCCAGTCGAGACCCTGTGACAGGCGCGGGTCCTTGGGCTCTTGGAGCCGGAAGAGAGAAACTCTTCATACTTTGCCTGGTCGAACTCGACAACGAGTGATTCGACCACCTTCCCCTTATGGAGGACATCACCTTGCGCCACGATTTGTTCGTCAGTGACAAATGTAGTCCCCAGCGAAGTCGCCATCTCTTGTATGCGTCAGAAAAGAGGGGATCAAATTGTAAAATTTCTTTGATTGAATAGAAGATTACAACAGACCAGTCTTCCGATTACAAGGGAGGGAGGATGTTGAGTCTTGAATCCTCCCTTTGTTTAAGGCTGGGTTCTTCAAGTGGCGGTGGAGAGTGAATCTTGTTCTCCGTTGACCGGGTGACCGTCGTGACCTTCCAGAGATCTCCTCTTCGGATGGTAGATGGAGTAACTCAGCTCTTGTCTACCAA
Source organism: Agave tequilana (assembly GCA_038442645.1). Taxonomy (NCBI): domain Eukaryota; kingdom Viridiplantae; phylum Streptophyta; class Magnoliopsida; order Asparagales; family Asparagaceae; genus Agave; species Agave tequilana. The sequence continues at coordinate 6,185 of JAVJIF010023644.1, forward strand.
AACTCTCAAAGAGAAGGTAGGCAAAGAACAACTTGAACACAGCAAGTTCTCTGAAGAGTTTAACTCTCTCTCTCTTCTCTCTCAGGAATTTTCTGACTAAGAAAGATCTCTCCCCCTCTTCATAGCGACGGGGCTATTTATAGGGGTTTCAGGAGCGTACCTGCCTCCTAAAAACACTCCATAATGGGGGCTAACCTTCCCCGTTATGTGGGCCGTGATTGGCCCCATAACCGGGACGGTTACAACTGAGACGCGGGTGTCAACCTACGCGCCTTGGTGCTGCTGAGACGCGGGTTTTGACCCTCGCGCCTTGGAGCGGCTGAGACGCGGGTTTCGACCCTCGCGCCTTGGAGCGGCTGAGACGCGGCCAAAATTCTGCTTTTCAATGGCTTGTCTTTTAGTGATTTTTTAGACAGCCTACAACCACGGTCGACCGGCCTGGTCGACCCAAACAAACAGAGAGCACTGCTCTCAGACCCGGTCGACCCGGACGGTCGACCGTCCCAGTGTCTCCAAACGTGCACAGATTTGTGCACGTCGGTCGACCGGCCCGTCGACCGACTTCAGCCAAGTCGACTAGGTCAGTTGACTTAGTCGACTGATTGAAGCCTGGAACAGAAATCTGGGTCAGAAAAACAGTTTAAAAATATTTTGAAAAATCTTTTAAGTCTTCTAAAAATTCACAAAACTTATTTTAACATTTTATATTGAAACACAAACAAGTGATAAAAATTTCAAGACATATATCAAACATATCAATTCATTTTTGAGTCTTGCAAATTTTATCAAAAACAAAACTTGTATTTTTATCAAACTTGATTTTTTCAATACATGAATAAGATAGTCAAAATAAGTTTGTTTAAGAAGTTTAAGCATGCATGTATAAATAGAAACCATCTACTATACATATAAACAAATTAAACTTGTTTTGATCTATTATTCATGAAAACCGAATCCAAAACATAAATCTTGTGTGTGTTGTGCACTTGAGCATATCAACTATACTAAGCCTTACAAATGGATCTAAACACACTAACTAAACTAGGATATCTAAGTCTTCTTGATGATCTTCATCTTCAAGTTGACTTACTCCAAAACTCCATCCATGGGCTAGGCAATGTGTGATCATGAAGCTTTGGCCCTGGAATCACCATGAAAAGCTTCTAAACATCTTTGTTGAAGCTAATCACCAACTAATATCTTGGTTAATGATCTGAAACTTAAACAACACAAGATTATTAGTAAACATAACTACATGAGTTAATCATCATCAAAACTAGGGTGGAAGGCCTTTGGGCCAACAATCTCCCCTTTTTGATGATGACAAAACTCATGGAGTTATATATGCATGGATTAAAGTTAAGCTTCAAAGAAGCTCCCCCTTAACTCATGCATAAACAAATAAACAATAGATATGCAATGAATGTACATAAACATGTATGCATCAATATGCATAAAACACATAAACATGTTCTAGAAGCTCTAGATGCCAATTAAATTAATAAAACATTAACAAAAACACTAGATGCTCTAGATACCAATAAAACTTAATATATGCAAAAACATAAGTATGCATATATCAAACTCAAAACTCAAAATCTTTCTCCCCCTTTTTGTCAATCATCAACAAAGGGGTAAACAATCAAAACAATAAAATGAGGGGTAAAAATCTTTCTCCCCCTTTTGTCAATCAAAACAATAAAACAATGAAGCATCTTGATACCAATTGAAAGTAAACAAAAATCAATAAATGTTATATGCTATATACATTCATGAAGAGGAAGATGCTAAGTTAGCTTCCTACACATATGCATTACATGAAAGAGGGATGTTAAGCCCTAATTCACATAACACACATTATGTAATGCATAAGAGGAGATGTTAAGCTCCCCCTACACACGTGTACCACATAAAGAAGAGATGTTAAGCTCCTCAATATAAGATACACTCAACATGAATTTATATGTAGAAGAGATGTTAAGCTCTCCTTGCATATAGTCAATATAAATCAAAACTTTTGTATTTTACTTTAAACAAACATTTTAGATACCAATTTAAAACACAAGACATCTTGATATCAAACGATAGTATATATATTTTTTTAAGCCAAATAAACAATTGAAATGACTATTTTCTATCATAAAGCACGGGAGTGGAAAACTAAATACCAATTGAAATATGAAAATCGAATTTCTCCCCCTTTATGAAATACCAACAAAAACTATGAATACTCTTATTTTAACAAGCCTATGCATAGTTTTTTTTAAAAATAAGCTTGAATAAAGATACTAATTGAAAAATGAATCAATTGAAGTAATAGTTGAAACTCAAGCTCTAGCATAAACAAGATTTGTACTTAAGATATAGAAATATAATAGTACAAATAAAACAATTATATGTGTATGAAATAGAATGAGTACCAATCACCAATAGATGATACCAATTGAAAGTATACATACACAATAAACATATGAGTATACAAAAAGATCAAATTGATACCAATTGAAAGAGTTCAATGATACCAATGACATAACAGTAAAAGCATGGTATAACTCATATAACGACCTCCCATCTCATGCACAAGTTTAAAATGATTTTCAATAAAAACATACAAGGCATGGACTCCCATCCAACCTCCCGTAAGGGTAGGGGTTTTCAAAATAGATTTAAAAAATAAGCTTTGTTTGAAAAACTCTACCAAAATAAAGAATACCGTAACTAGTTAAATGGAAAATCTTTTAAACTAGTACGAAATCCTTCAAGTAAGGAATAAAACAAAATAGTTTTTCATAAAACATGAAATCCACATGATATCAAACACTCAAGTCAATGAAGCATAAATATGACTCATGAAAACAAAACACATGAGTAAATAAGAAATGTGAGTGTACAAATACAGTGTGAAGAACATGATCATGAAAATATACAATTTAGCTCAATATCCCTTTAAACAAGAAAACACGAAAATCATTAAAACTTATTTAATCTTCAAGGTATATGTATGTCCTATACAAACTAAAATATACATACATATCCAAACACAACGAGTCCACAAAGATATATGCATGAAGGCACGTGGCTCAAAAAGGATAAACATGTATATCTAATAGTTTGGACAAGATAGACATATACATGAAGTTAAACAATTAAACACAAAATCAAGAAAAACTAAATCTTCACCAAAACAAATTTCATTTCAAGGTATATGTATGAATTGTCAACACAATAAGTATACATACATATCCCTAAAAACAATTGAGTCCATATATAGATTTGCATGAAAGCAAATGACTCAAGGGGTATACATGTTTATCTTAAAGTTTGGCAATAAAAACATATACATGAAGTGAAAACTCATAAAACAAATTCAAAAATGGAATACAAGTTTGAAATGTATGAATCATCAAAACTAGACTATACTAGCACATCTAATGGGTTCAAATAAGCAATCAAGCCCAAACATATATAGATTTATTTGTGGCCCACTATATGCACAAGTATATACCTAGTTTCAGTGAAAACTAACATCTAAACAAGTAATCTTAACATGAAGCATAAAAAAATATAAAAATCATCATGATAAAACTAAAACATGATTACTATGTAAATTCACATGTATTAGATTCATGATGTACATTATAGCTTAAACAAAAGTGAGAACACTAAGTATGGGTTCATATAAGCATGTGTGTCTCAAATACTATACATGTATGTCAAGGATCTAATAAATATGGTATTTACATACTAATCCATAGACATCAAAAACATGCTATAAATAATGAAATGGAAAGCATGTAAACAATGGGAGTTAGAGATTCGATACCAAAGCCAATGAGGGCACCGCTCTAGTTCTCCAAACCAAAGGTGGTCCTCTCCACCAAACCTTCCCTTAAAAGTGATGCATCCATATGATTTCCATGAAGCTCGGAACGCATCCACTCCAAGGTGCCGCTACTCTCACATCATGTGAGAGCCCACACCTACATCAAATAAAGGAGGGGTGGTCTTTGGTACCCACATCTTATTGGGTCCATAGGGGTTAGTCCCTTCTCTAACCCAAACAAACTTATTTGCTAAATTAGGAGTATGTAATCTATCATAACAAAATTTAGCAAGGTGGCCCTTACGTCCACAATGTGTACAAGTGTACACATGAGCATACTTGTGATGGGTGTGTCCGTGTGGAGCATGTGTATGCCGTGGAGGGTGTGCATGAACAATAGATGGAACTTGTTTCTTTCGAAACAAAGATTCCAAACGTCTATGCCCAACAGCACATTGGCTCAAAGTGGAGCCCAAACAATCTACACTCTTCTTTAATAAACAAATATCATCATTGATCCTAGAATAAGAGGTACATGCATTAGGTAGACTAGATGAAGAAGCTACACTAGCATGGCAAACATGTGCATCAAACTTATTTTGCAAAACATCATTTTTCTTTAAACACACATCTAAATCATTTGAAATAGAAATAATTTTATTTTTCAAAGCAACATTCTCTTTTAAAACAAAATCAATTTTTAAAGACAAAACATCATTATTTTTCATAAGAGTTTCACTATCATTTTTAGATTTTAAAACTTTATTTTCTTTTAGGGCAAGATCAAGTTGAGATTTTAATGAATCCCTCTCATTAGCAATCTCCTCTTTCTCTTGCAAAACAATATCAAGTCTAGCAATCAAATTTTTATTTTCATTGTTAATGCCTAGACTTTTCTTTTTCAAAATGTTATATTTTTCAATTAATTTTTCACAAACAATTGAAAGTTCTTCATTTAAGCATGGGGATCAACATAATCATTTGAAGAACTAGCACAATCATTACTATCTAGTTGAGATTCCGAATGTACCTCAAGGGAGTCATTCCCTTGGACCATTAAGCATTGAGAGTCGGATTCTCCACTAGACTCCTCCTGTTGAATTTGCAATTGAAGCTCGAAGGTGGTGGTGGTTGTTAACATATTCCACACTGCAAATGCGGAATCAAAGTTAGAAGCAAGCATAAGATATTCTTTATTTAATGTGCTTCTGATGGCCTCAAGGGCTTGTGCATTGCCCTTATATGATTGCGATCTCCAAGATAGCATTTCTTGGTGGCCGCAAGAAAGACATGCAAACCTAGGGTCTTTAGGTACATGGACATCCTATACTTCCAAACAACAATGTTAGAAGGGTCAAAGCTAGGTGGGGTCATGAAGTCCATGGTAAACTATATGAGTGTGCAAACAAGCAAATGCAAACAATAGACTAGCAATCAAATGGATCTCACTCCTAGGATGTTAAGCCTAATATCAGGAGCACTAGCTCTGATACCAATTGAAAAACACCTAGAGGGGGGTGAATAGGTGTAAGTGCTAATCTAGTGAACTAAATGCGCTAAATGCGGAAGCTAATGTAAATTTTGCAATCACACTTAATACAATCAACAAGTGTAGCCGAATTCCCCGTGAAGGGCTCTGGACTAACTCCTCTTGATTCCCTTGAATGGGTTGAGGTGCTATGTGAAGCTCTGTTGATTAAGTACAAGTGAGGCACACACAAACAACCAAGCATATAAGATGATATATCAATATGAATCAATGCAAGGCACAACACACATGCAAGCAAGTATGATATGAAAGATGAATGATGCTTTGCACAATATAAAGAGAGAGTTAGAGAGACAAGTGGATCAAACGCAAACACAATGATATGTTTCGAGGTTCGAGCACCTTGCTCTACATCCCCGCCTACACCACCGTGTAGGATTCCAATCCACTATAACGTCCACCGAGGACTCCCACCGAGGGAACCTTCACCGAGAAGGATTTTTACAACAAGGGAGTACCGAACTCCTCTCTCAAACAACCACCTCACAACCGAGGGGTAGGCCCGTAGCCAAACAACCACAACACCTCTACCGAAGAGGGTTTACAAACCAACTCCACCTCTCACTAGAGGGAGCAAACCAATCACCCGATCACCTCTACCAAAGAGGGATACAATAAAAATAAGGGTGTTTACAACAAGTGGTTCTAAAGACCACAAACTCAATCTCTCTTTTCTTCTCTCTTTTTTCACAAAACAAAAGATCCTAATAGAATAGGATAGGTGATAGCTCAAGTGTGGAAACAAGGTGTTTTTGGAAACAAGCAACAAAGAAAAACTACTAGGGAAATCTCTTGTAAATGATAGAAAATGAAAATCAATACAATCTCCCAAAACCCTAGTTTTATTTGATTTTTCAAAAACCCAAAATAATAAAGATGAGAAGTTTAAAGCCCAAAACTCTTTTTAAAACTTGTTTTAAACTCAGGAAAACTGGAAATTTTTCTCTTATAAAAACCTTGGCCAAAATCCCAAAGAATTGGGGTTTATATAGGCCCATCAGAAAACTAGCCGTTAGGCTGATGTGGCAGCCTGACAGGCTGACGGTTGACCGACCCGGTCGACCGCCAACGGTCAGAAATGTGACCGTTGGGCAACCACGGTTGACCGGCCCGGTCGACCCAAACAAACAGAGAGCACTGCTCTCAGACCCGGTCGACCCGGACGGTCGACCGTCCCAGTGTCTCCAAACGTGCACAGATTTGTGCACGTCGGTCGACCGGCCCGGTCGACCGACTTCAGCCAAGTCGACTAAGTCAGTTGACTTAGTCGACTGATTGAAGCCTGGAACAGAAATCTGGGTCAAAAAAACAATTTAAAAATATTTTGAAAAATCTTTTAAGTCTTCTAAAAATTCACAAAACTTTTTTTAATATTTTATATTGAAACACAAACAAGTGATAAAAATTTCAAGACATATATCAAACATATCAATTCATTTTTGAGTCTTGCAAATTTTATTAAAAACAAAACTTGTATTTTTATCAAACTTGATTTTTTCAATACATGAATAAGATAGTCAAAATAAGTTTGTTTAAGAAGTTTAAGCATGCATGTATAATTAGAAACCATCTACTATACATATAAACAAATTAAACTTGTTTTGATCTATTATTCATGAAAACCAAATTCAAAACATAAATCTTGTGTGTGTTGTGCACTTGAGCATATCAACTATACTAAGCTTTACAAATGGATCTAAACACACTAACTAAACTAGGATACCTAAGTCTTCTTGATGATCTTCATCTTCAAGTTGACTTGCTCCAAAACTGCATCCATGCGCTAGGCAATGTGTGATCAAGAAGCTTTGGCCCTGGAATCACCATGAAAAGCTTCTAAACATCTTTATTGAAGCTAATCACCAACTAATATCTTGGCTAATGATCTGAAACTTAAACAACACAAGATTATTAGTAAACATAACTACATGAGTTAATCATCATCAAAACTAGGGTGGAAGACCTTTGGGCCAACAGTAATATTCATGTAATATTGTATCACTCTCTGTGATAACTATGTACTTGTACTTTTCTGTTGGAATGTATATTACCACTGTGCTTCCGCACTCTGATTCTTATCTGTACTGATGCTTAGCGTATATACGTGAGGCCATTTCTGATCTGCGTATATACGTCGCAGTGACGTCTCCGTACTCGCGGAATCGGGGCGTCACAGGTTGGTATCAGAGCCTAGGCTCTAACATCCTCAGTACAAGCAGTTGGCAGATTAATGATGTATTAATCTGCAGCTGAAAAGCATGAGTCTTGAATATACATTCCAATCGCAAGTACGGTATTATCTATTCCTTCCTCGCAATCTTTTTCTTGGATCCTGAGACCCTTCGATCATTTCAGCTTCTTCCCGTCATTCCTTTGATCAACTCAGATATTTTGTGTCCTGAGTTGGTAATCTTCCTTGTCCTTTTCACTTTATTATATTATCATTGTTGACTGTAATCTCTTCCATATTCATCTCCCTCCTTATAGAAATTTCGAGTACGAAATTTTTGTTAGGTGGGTAGATTGTAGCACCCCGTTCCCGGGATACGTACCCAGATACTTGTCCTGATTTTTTAACAATATTGTTTCAATTTTCTTCTAATATTTATTTTTAAGTTGTGATTTCTCATGTTTTTGGTATCGGATCTGGATTCTCAGTCTTAGAGTCAGCCCTTACTCGGACCGGGAACCTGATACCAGCATACCGCCCGATTTGACCTTTCTGATAGTCTGATTTGATCGATTTCAGTTTTAGACACTGTTTTCTAAAATTTTAGATTTTTAATGATTTTTTAGAATTTTTCAGAATTTTTCAGCAAAATCTCCAAAACGGTGTCGGTCGGCATCGCTGACTGATTCCCAGATTTTTAGTTTTTAAATGAGATTGAATTTTCAAAAATGACTTTCACATTACTTCTTAGAATTTTATTTTCTATCTAAAAATATTTTTTTGAGATTTTTCTAAATTTATCAAATTTCACCCATTCTGCTGTCGGCCGGTATCGCCAGAAGATTTTAAGATTTTTAATTTAAAAAATACATTAAATTTCTCAAATCCAATTTTACCAGATATCCTAAAATAATAATTTCTATTTTGAGAATTTTTCGGAACGTTTCTGAAATAGGCAAATTTTCGCCCTATTAAAATAATAATATTATTCACCGATAATTTCTTTTCTTGCTTTTTCCTTCTATACTCCCCTACTTTATACTCCCAGATATTCTAATAAATTAATTATTTAATAATAAATTTTTTTACTATTTTATTTTCTTTTTCCTTATTTTCTTTCTTTTTTTATTTTCTTTCTTTTCTTTCTTCCCCTTTGACTTTCCCATGGCCTGCTCCCTGCTCCAGCCGCCTGCAGCAGCCTAGCTGCCTGCAGCCCCTCTTTCCCCCATTTCATCATTCTTTTCGCTTCTCCTTTTCTATTTTACCTTCATCCTCCTTTTCCTTTTCATTTCAAAATCCAAAAACAATTCCATTCTCCTTCAAAACAAACCCACCAACTCCACCTTCACCAACCGGCCGCCTCCACCACCGAAGCGGCCGTCGTTGCCCTCCCTAGCCGCCGGCGTCCACTCCCCCACTCCCCTCTCCACTCCTCCACCTCCTTTTCATCCAACCACCTCTCCTTCACCTTTAATTTTAACATAACCCATCTCCTCATCTTCCTTCTCTTCTCCAAAATTCACCCTCATCTCTACCAATTCCACCACTCCAACCACCCCATCATCACCTCCTCCTCCTCCTCTAACTCCCCATCACCACCAATCACCACCAACCACCACCTCCAACCACCACCCACCATCTCCTCTAACAACACAAACAACAACTCCAACAACAACAATAAAAAACACCAACCTCCCATCTCCTCCCCGGGCCCTAGGCCGCGCGCGCTCTCCCCGGCGGCGGCGGCGCCGCCGTTAGGCCGCCGGCGATGGGCACCCCCCATCTCCATTTTCTTTCGTTCTTCTTTCTTTCTTTCTTTCTTTTCTTTCTTTCCTTCTTTCTTTCTTTTATTCTTTCCTAATATATCACTTTTTCTCACATCCCTAAAATACCCTCCACCTTATTTCCTAAATTACTTCCCCATATTTACATCCATACCCCTCCCCATTTAAATTCCTAAATCCTTTTTCTAAAAATACCCTATACTCTCTCTCTCTCTCTCTTACTCTCTCTCCTTTCTACAACTTTCTCTTTCCTCTCTCTCTCCCCTCTCTCATTCCCTCTCTAATATATATATATATTTATATATTTATATTTATATATTTTAATATATATTTATGGGCTAGCGGCTTGCTCGCACGGGTTCGCGGATTTTTTGGATATTAACCGGTATTTTATTTTCAGGTGAGTACAATTTCTTTTAACATACATCTATTTTATCATTATGCGAGTACATTTCTTGCTTTGTTACCATCATTTCATTTCTAATAATTATTAACTGGCTTTTAATATATGATGTCTCTTTATGTAAGTTAGTATATATTATATAAATGATTATCATGCTATATTTGACATATGATATCCGACACCGATACATGACATGTTATATTTAACACATGATATCTGATACCGGTACTTGCCATGTTATATTTGACACATGATACCCGACACATGTACTTGCCATGTTACGCTTATTACATGATACAGGACACCGGTACTTGCCATGCTATATGTGATACATAATACCAGACACTAGAACTTACCATGCTATATTTGACCCATGATACCGGACACCGGTACTTGCCATGCTATATTTGACATATGATATCTGACACCGGTACTTGCTAAGCTATATTTGACACTTGATATATGACACTGGTATTTGACATGCTATACTTGCCACCTGATATATGACACCGGTACTTAACATATGCTATCACATGGTCCTAGCACGCTTGACCTGATATTGTGACCCCTGACCGGATACTATTATACCTGACACCTGTATTACAGGGCATATTATGATTATCACTTTTACAAGGACTTGGCATGATTATTATATTATTACCAGACATCTGGTACTCCTGAACTCCTGTACTCCTAAACTCCTGTACTTCTGTATCTCCTGTACTCATGTCCCGTGCATTGTTACTCTTGTTAATAGCACAGTCAGACCGGCGTCCGACAGAGCATGCCTGGTGTCAGGATGACGAGGATGTATCCCACGATTGTGCTAGCGTCCGGCAGTTCCTGTATGGAACTAAGTGCCACACGGAGTAAAGTGCCACACCACACACGTGGTGGAGGCCACCTCTTGAATCCGTGGTGGCCACCTCTAGAATCCATTCCCCACACAGAGCAAAGTGCCACACAGAGCAAAGTGCCACACCACACACGTGGTGGGGGCCATCTCTTGAATCTGTGGGGGCTACCTCTTGAATCTATGGGGCTACCTCCTGTATCAACCCTCAGAGCAAAGTGCCACATGGAGCAAAGTGTCACACCACACACGTGGTGGGGGCCACCTCTTGAATCGGTGGGGGCCACCTCTTGAATCTGTAGTGCTACTTTTTCCCTCCTGCCTGTACCGCCTGGTGTTAGTTTGATAAGCATTCTCAGTGCCTATTAACACACACACATACCTGTACAATGATAACTCCTGGAGCACGTGTTATTTGGTCTCTCCCCTATTCGAATAATGGTACCTGCATATCGGAGTTCGGATGAGTTCTATTGGAAGTGCGGGCGACGGCACCTGCAACACTAAGAAGGCAGCATCACATGCGGCCGCCATCACCGGCTATGAAGATGTCCGGCAAACAGCGAGGCTTCACTCCTCAAGGCCGTGGCCAACCAGCCAGTCTCCGTGGCCATAGATGCCGATGGCTTTGCTTTCCAATTGTACTCTGGCAGTGTCTTCACAGGTGATTGTGGTACTGATCTTGATCATGGTGTGACTGCGGTCGGTTATGGGACGGCTAGTGACGGGACAAGGTACTGGCTTGTGAAGAACTCATGGGGATCATCGTGGGGCGAGAATGGGTACATAAGGATGGAGAGGGTGTGAATGCCAAGGAAGGGCTCTGCGGTATTGCCATGCAAGCTTCCTACCCAACTGCTTAACAAAAACATAGTCTCTGCTTGCTGCTTCTTATGTTGTCCAAAACTCTTGCTACAGTTTCATGTTAATATATAGCTAGCAAGATGGTTTGGTTCTTGTTATATTTTCTTGTGTTTTTACCTTCCTCAAGTTGAACCACTGTAAATGAAATCTATAACATCAAGGAATGGATATTTATGTTTATGTTCTCACGGATAGCTTACTTAAGCGCCAACCTTAAGAATCTAACAAGTGAATAGGTCAAAATTAAAATTTATTTCCACTAGCTAGGTCTTTTTTTGGGGGCAAGGCTCAACCTAGCACATTAAACCCAACCATATGTAGGACAAGTTTAGGCATCCATGTCCTAAAAGTTTTAGGCAATTTATTTAATAAATTCTTTCTTCAAATTTAATTTCAAAAATATACCTCTCTCAAATTTATTTTAAAAATTGAACTCTGACAGGCCAGCTCGGCCCCACTTAGGCGAAGGACGTTTCGCCTCGCTAGCGTGGTGGGCTTTTGTCGCGGTCGACTGCCAATTTTGGTCCGTGGTTGGCAACCCGGGACCAAATGTCCAATTTTTTGAGCTTTCAAAGCTCGATCCCGGGTTGGCAACTTCGGCCTAAAGTGATGTAGAAGATCAGAAGGGAAGGCAAGACAAACAGCAGGCCAAAAACACTTGACCTATCGACATCCTTAGTTTGGACTGTCGATAAGCTTTTCTCGAGAGACAAATTTTTCAGACCAGTCGACAGCATCCTTCTAACTCGTCGAAAGGCTTTTACAATAAGTCAAAAGATTACAGACATGTCGACAGCTCCTCTGTCGCAGGCCCACGGCGTATCAGAGTATCCTAGTTCATTTAGGAGTTATTTTCTGCATCCGTTTTGAATTCCAATTTATTTATTTTCTGTTTTTTTTATTTAGTTCATAGTTAAAGAAGTACTCTTATTTTACTTGCCTATATAAAGGCCGTTATATCCTATATTTTGATATTTCAACTTTTAATCAATATATTTTTAGTTTTCCTTATATTTGCTCATGGATTCGGGTTTTTCTCTTTAGTTAGTGGATTCGGGTTGCGTTGCTCATGGATTCGAGTGCTGTATTCGTGAATTCGAACATGATTTCTCTACCTGAAGGTTTCTTCAGGGTTTATTGGCGCTAGAATGAGATCTAGCCGGTGTCGTTCATCTTCCTCGCTTTTCCGTCCCGCGTCAAGTGGTATCAGAACTTTGGCAAACACTTTGACGATATCCGGAGACAAGGACAAGCGGTACAGCCTCTCCATGAAAGTAGATACTGTTGAAAGGAGACTTGGCGTTCTTGAATCGACCATGAACAGTATGGTATAAGAAATCAAGAAGCTATATATCAACCTTGATAATCGAAACCTAGTCGATGGTGCATACCGAAGTAGGCATAAACGTTCATCGAACAATCTCCTCCACCACCCCACCTTCATCAGATAATCCTCATCCACCACCTCCACATCCTTCAAACAATCCTCACCCACAACCTCCACCACTAAACCAATCACCTCCAATTTACCCACCACCAGTTCAACCACCCCTGCAATTATCAACCACCCTCATATCCACCATGCTCAAATCAACCACCCCCATATCATCTATATCAATACTCTACACCACCAAACTACTCTCTACGACATCCTCAAATTGATGAATCCTCCGATAAGGAGTTCAACAACCCCAATTATCATTATGACGACTTTGGAGATGATGACCTAACCTACGGAAGGCATGAAAGATTCGTTAATCTTAATCCAAATAGGAGAGGAGGTTTTTCTAACCCTAACAGGGAAGCTAGAGTCTCCATATCCTAATCATGGTAGGGAAGGAGGATACCCAAATCCTCATGAGTACAGGATGAAGGTTGACATCCCCTCTTTCAACGAAAATTTAGATATTGAATATTTTCTGGATTAGATCTATGAAGTGGATAAATTCTTTGACATGGCTTATGTCCCCATGGAGAAAAAGTAAAATTTGTGGCATACAAGCTCAAGAGAGGCGCAGCCGCATGGTGGGATCAATTGCAAGTCTCACGAAGGCGTCAAGGAAAGCAACCTGTGATGACATGGAGGCGCATAAAGCAACTTTTATAAGGTAGATCCTTCTACCTGATTATCAACAAATCCTCTACAATTAGTTTGAGCAATGAAGGCTAGGTACAAGGACTGTGACAGCGTACACGGAGGAGTTCTATCGCCTCGCATCACGGTGTGATTTATCTCTGACTGAGGACATCAAATTTTGAAGTACATCCACGGGTTAAACTACCCCATCCAGGAACTTGTTGCCAATTAGGATGTGTTCTTTGTCGATGAAACCCAAAACAAGGCTATGAAGATCGAGAGGTTACAAAGCAGAGTTCCACCTTCCAAGCATCCTTTATCAATCGAAGAGCCTATAGGAGATGATGGTGTCCCGCCGAGCTCCACGATGACATGTCAACTAATAGTATAACCACCAGCTAAAGCCTCTACATCGACACCAACAACAAACCTCGAGATCGCAAAGAGCAAAGACAACCTTACACCAAACTCGGATTTGGCAAGTGTTACAGGTGTGGTGAACCTGAACACAGGTCTAATGAGTGCCTAAAGAGGAGACCTATCGATGTAGCAGATTATGAAGATGAAGAAGATGTGTTAATTGAGATAGAGCCGGAGGATTCTGATTTCGTCGAAGAACATGGCAATCCCATCGCTTGTGTTATTTAGAAAGTGCTTTGAAGTTAAAAGATCCCTGACACCATGCAGACACATTAAATCTTCTATTTAAGGTGTTCGGCCAAGAATAAGGTCTGTAATCTTATCTTTGACAATGAAAGCTACAAGAATATCATCTCTAGAGTACTTGTGGATCTGTAACACCCCATTCTCGGAATACGTACTTAGTTATGTATTCAGATTCTCAATCGTATATTTGATTTACTTTCTATATTTACTTTTTATGATTTATGCGATCATTTGCATTGGATTTGGATTCGTGGACTCAGAGTCAGCCCTAGTCTGAACCGGGGACTCGATCCTAAGTATTACTTGATTTGATTTTTTCGGTAGTCAGAATTAACTGATTTCAATTTCAAATATTATTTTCTAATATTTTAGATTTTTCATAATTTTCTTAAATTTTTCAGAATTTAATTGCAAAATCTTCAAAGCTGGTATCGACCAGTGCCGCCGATCGATTTTCGGATTTTAATTTACAAACGGAATTGAATTTTTAAAAACTATTTTCATAATATTTCTTAGGATCGTATTTTCTATCTTGACACATTTTTGAAGATTTTTCTAAATTTATCAAAATTCCACTGGATTTGGTGTCTACCAATATCGCTGGTCGATTTCAGAATTTTTAGTATACAATCAGAGTTGAATTTCTAGAATCTACTTTCATATTATTTCTTAGAATCATATTATCTCCTTTAATGCATTTTTTGAGATTTGTTTTTGAATTTATCAAAATTTGGTCAGATTTGGTGTCGACCAGTATCGCCGGAAGATTTCAGGATTTTTATTTTGAAAATAAAATTTAATTTCTCAAAACCGATTTCATATTGTTCCTCAGAGAGATGTTTTCTACCTCTAAAAATTTTTGGAGATTTTTCTGAATTAGTCGATATTTTTCGTTAATATATTATTATTTTTGAGAATCTTCCCTTCTTCCTTTTCTTTTTCTTTTTCTTTTCCCCGTCACCCACCGGCCAACCCAGACCTACCACCCATCAATCCTCTCTCCCATCACCTTTTCCCCCTTTTTCTTTTTTCTTTTTCTTTTTTTTTTCCTTTTCTTTTCTCTTCTTCTTCTCTTCTTCTCCTCCTTCCCTCTTCTCCTTCTCTCCCCTTCACTCGACCGACGTGGCTTCCGTCCACCCAAGCTTCGGTGACACCCCCACTGCGCCAGCGACCTCCACGACCTCCCCCACTCCTTCTCTCTCCCTGTTTCTTTTTCCTTTTTCTTTTCTTTCTTTTCATCTCCTTCTTCTCCTCTTCTTCTCCATCTTCTTCATCTCTCCCCAGATCTGCGCCACCCCGGCCTTCCCGACCTCCAGCGAGCTCCGCTCCTCGATCTCCTCTCCCCTTCTTCTTTTTCTTTTCTTTTTCTTTCTTTTTTCGTTTCCTTTTCTTCTTCTCTTCTTCTTTTTCTCTTCTTCTTCTTCTTTCTCTCTCTCCTTTGGATCTGATCCACCCAATCTGTCGCATAGACCACCGCTGTCCATCCCTGATGACCGTCGATGACCCAGCGGGCGCTGGCCATCCCTGGCCGGCTAGCTTCTCTCCATTTCTTCGATCTCTCTATCTTCTCTCTCTCTCCTCCCCTTCTCTCTCTCCTCTTTGTTTGGGCGTCGCCGCCGGCCAGGGCCACCGTCGGCCACCCCCTGGCACGCTTGGCCACCGTCGGTCACCCCCTGGCCGGCAGAGCCAGCCAACCTCTCCCTTTACCCTTCTCTCTCTCCCCTGTTGTCTCTCTCATAGTTTTCTCTCTTCTTTCTCTCTCTAAATCTCTCTCTATTTCACTCTCTACAAAATGTCCCCTCTCTATTGTGATGGTGGGCATCGTCCGGCCATGTGTGCATGTGTTTTTGGGATTTCAGGATTTTACTGCAATTTTTAGAGATTTACAGGCGAGTGTTCTTTCATTTCTGGGTACCCCGCTTCGACGGGTGTTTTTATTGTAATATTTTGGATTTGTATTGTATTTCTAGGTATGTATGTTTGTATTGGTGGAATTATAGTGGACATGTGTATTTGTATCCTGTAGACCGTGTACTGATATTTGTACGTGGCCGAGTGTCTAGGACTGTTTGTAGTAGACCTGTAACTAATGCATGTACTAGTGTAGTTTATTTCCTGCAAGTATATCATGCCTGTAACATTACTTATTAATGCTTTATAACATGCGTAGCCGACCCTTCGTGGTTGTTTAGCCTCCGGGCTCTCTACTTGGCCTCTGGGCTCTTCACTCAGCCTCCTGGCTTCACCACTCTACGGTAGTCTAGTTATTGCCATGTTGATATGTGTGCCCGTGTGGTACTAACTTTTTGTGCAGGTACTATACCCAACCTTGGGGATGCGTTCAGCCTCTGGGCTTTCTATACCCAACCTTCGAGTTGCGTTCAGCCTCCGGGCTCTCATGCTCTGCCTGGTAGGTGAGTCTAGCACACAGCGCTATCTTGCTAACTCTGCTCGAGCGTAGTTACACCGTGAGCGATAGTTGTACGTTATTGTGGTATCGTCACGAGCGGTAACTATGCCAAGCAGATAGCCTCTAGCGCGCTAGCCTCGCTCCAGTTTGTCTAGCTCTACTTGATTGTTCGCTTGCTTACTTACTCGCTAATCGATTCTCTTGCCTGCTATCCATATATGCATGTGTGATATATGGTACTAACATCTTCCGCAGGTTCATACTCGGTCTCTGGGCATAACCTCTCTGAGGTTTATTAAAGTCCTCTGGACTTTCTAGCTACGCCTGGAAAGGTAGCTTAGCGCTTAGCATTTTATCCCTAAACACGCCTAGGAGGAACTCTGCCAAATTTTGAGATTCGCATCTTAAGCCGAGTCGTTCATGAGTTCCATTGGCGCTTTGATGATAAAACTCTGTTTGTTGATCTTGTTCCCAACACTGTTTTGCTTCGCTTAGATGTTGCTTGTTTGCTTACCCGCTTACCTATTTGATAATTCAACTATTATTCTTTTATTGATAGTTATGAAGAGTTTAAAATCTTTACTTATTGTTTTTCAAAAACTGTACATTTTCATGCATTCGCATTGATCCTCTGTATCGATGTCATATTCCTGTATTCGTACTGATATCCTGTATCGGTACTATTTTCCTGTATTCATATTGATCCCCTGTATTAATACCATTTTCCTGTATTAATATTGATCCTCTATATCGGTACTGTTTTTCTGTATTCGTACTGATTCCCTGTATCGGTATTGTTTTCCTGTATCATTATATACGATAGTGATATCTACTGTGCTTATTACTTGTCATGCCATTACTTGACACCTGACTCCTACATGTTATCACCTGACTACTGCTTATTATCACCTGACACCTGTTTGATATCACTTATCACCTGCCACCTGATATACTACCACTTGGCTTGTGATTATCATATTTCAGAAATCTTGCCCTACTATCCTGTATTATATATAGTGACATGTATTACTAATACTTATGTACTACTGTAATTCATGAACCTATCCTGCTCTTACTATTCCCATAATATGATAATTGTATATTAATAAACTATAAAAAGGCCAACTCACATCACGTAAGGGGAAAACTGATGGATTTTAAGTGGTGAAAATATTTACAGTGGTATTGAGTATGTTGTGCAACTTCAACTTACAGATTTACCTGAGGCTCTCTAGGTGTTCGAGGGGAACGCTGACTCCCCGCCTCCTGTTATTTTCCTGAATAGGTATAATATAAGACCCACCTCCTGTTTGACTAGCAGCAAGTACCAGGCAGCATCTGGAACATCCTAGGCCGTGGTTCCAGGTATGTACAAGACCTATTATAAACATAACCCATTATTTCATTATCAGTTTCCAATAACAACCTCGGCTTACTCATATATGGATGTATGTGTGTTGGGACGCTAGTGGCACATACCTAGAAATATGGGTAGGACGAGTAATAATAATAAATTGCTAATTAATAATTCGTTGTGTTGTTTTGTAATTCGGGTTGTATACACTCGGATTACAGTGATACGGGATAAAGGTATATTGACGAGGGGATTATTCCTTCGACGTACTGGTCTCATGAAGTCGTAATCTGAGCTTGTACAGCTGGTTTTCCATGTATTCGGTATTATCAATTTTATCAATTTTCTATCGATTTTATGAAGTTTTCTTAGTTTAGAAGACAACTCAGGTTATATGAAATCAGGATACGGTGACGTGAGGTACATGGTATATATATGAAGGTTTTCTTGTTTGGATTATTCCTTCGACGTACTAACCTCATAGATCGGTTATTTGAGATTATATAACTGGTTGTACCGCACTTACTTTACTTACTGCCTTCTTACCTGCTCCTGTATGCCTATGCTCATGACACGATTTTTAATACATGCTCTTGCATTTGGATTTATCGATACCATGTGCTTATCTATGCATGCCACTTGATATTCACCACTCGTTAGAGAGTTTCTGACTCTCCTGGATCCTCATGTCCAGATCCCGGAGCTTGGAGCTTGTGGATTCTCCCAGTTTTGATCAGTGATGCGCAGAGGAAGCGCGGATCATCGACAGACCGTCCTTCCAGGCCTTCCTGCTCGTCTCTCGAGTTTTTCTTTTGTAACTCGTGAGCGCCTTTTGTACTATTCATAATTGTATATCTCTTATATTCTCGCATTTGCGCCTACCGATAATGTAATATTTTTGTAATATTGTATCGTATCATATGATAACTTTGTAATTGTACTCTTATTTTTTAATATATAATGTACCATATACTTTCATACTCTGATTCCTATCTGTACTGATGCTTAACGCATATATGTGAGGGTTTTTCTGACCTGCATATATACGTCGCAGTAACGTCTCCATATCCGCGAGATCAGGCGTTATAAAGTGGTATCAGAGTTTAGGCTCTCACATTCATAGTACAACTAGTCAATAAATTAATGGTAATGAAATTTGCAACTGGTATGCATGAGTCCTGATTATACAATCTAATTACAAGTGCAAAGTTATCTATTTCTTCTTGATCGTCCTTCCTTTGATTCTCGTATCTCTTTCATTTTTTTCTATTCCAGTTTTCGTAATTTTATACCAACTTAAAATATGGATAGACTAGTGAGGTAGCGACATGACAGATGTGGTTCTCTCCCCCTATTTTGGCATTCTTTGATTCTAGTGCACCGTGTTATCTTATACCAGTTCGCATTCTCATCTTATATGTATAGACGCAACATGGAGATCAGTACAGAAAGTAGGGTTGTTATCACTTATGTAATTAAATAGATTGTGCCGCTAGGTATTATTATGAAATGTACTTCCGAGCTTAGGGGCATTCAGAAGTCAGTATTCAGGACTCGTCTTGGTTAATATAATTTCTTGATCATGTTCTTCAGAGCCACATCGCCTAATAGTCTTTATGGGT
This sequence comes from Agave tequilana, assembly GCA_038442645.1. NCBI lineage: Eukaryota > Viridiplantae > Streptophyta > Magnoliopsida > Asparagales > Asparagaceae > Agave > Agave tequilana. Next base: position 25,760 of record JAVJIF010023644.1, read on the forward strand.
TTGATGAACCGTGGACCCTACTAACCTCGCAAGCGAGGGCTGCAATCTAGCCACGCGAGATCAACCAGGCATGGGCTTTGCTACACGCCGACGCTTAGCATTTAGCATTGTGTTATGCGCTGATTTCGCCGCATGAGCTTCACCAAGTGCGAGTCTTGTAGAGCGTTAGCTCCGCTGCACCTTAATGCTTAGCGTCTGACGCTGTGTTACACAATGGCCCCACTTGACCCTTAGCTCATGGCTAGTTTCGTCAGAAGTTTAGTATCCTAACCTCATTCCCCAGACATCTCCTGCCTAACGTGTTGCATGGACTTAATGAACTGGATTTTCTCATTCATCTGCACCAAATTGTCATAGTCTTTATTAACGATATATTCAGCCAGTCTTGTAGGACTTGGGTATTCTCTAAATATTTAATCTACAGCCAGGTTATCATTTAGAGGGCAGTTATTATGAGTTCTTAGTTATGCTTTTCAGAGTAATTAATGTCCCACATCCAGAATTCTTCAATATTATCAGTTTTCTTTATCCAAGATCTTTTTTATCAAAGTTTTCTTTATTTTTTGTATTCTGATCTATTCCCGGAGTAGTGGTAAGTATGCAGCTTATTTGAGAATCCTATTATAGACTCTTAATCTAGCACAACTTCATGCCAAGCATAGATTTTATATTATATAGTTTCATCACCATGGATTTCTACGGACTTCATCAGTTTTATCTTGCAGTCCAAAAAAAATTATTATTGGTCAATTCACAAATCCAGCTCACCTCATATTATTCAGATGGGTCAGTCTACTAAAGTTCTGACGGTATTCTCTTATTAGCAGTTATCAGTTCAGTATTAGTATGTCACCGTCAGAAGATTTATACGTGAGGAAGTGAAGAAGGAATCTAGTCCCAAGGTTTTGTCCAAGCTATTGGGAGAATTACTCTTAGTTGTTCATATCTTAAGCGGTATAACTTCATCCATACCTTTCCTGGGTTCATTTTTCCCTTATCGAAATTTCAAGGATGAAACTTTTGTAAGGTGGATAAAATGTAACACCCCTTCCTGGAATATGTACTTAGCTACATATTCAGATTCTCAATCATATTTTTTATTTACTTCTAATATTTATTTTTACTTTATGATTATTTATACGATCTTTTTGCATTGGATCCGGATTCGTGAACTCGGAGTCAGCCCTAGTCTGAACTGGGGAATCGATCCGAATGTATTGCTTGATTTGATCTTTTTGGTAGTCAGAATTGATCAATTTCAATTTCAAACATTATTTTCTAATATTTTAAATTTTTCATAATTTTCTGAAATTTTCATAATTTAATTGCAAAAACTTCAAAACTGGTATTGATCGGTGCCGCCGATCGATTCTCAGATTTTAATTTACAAATAGAGTTGAATTTTTAAAAATTATTTTCATGTTGTTTCTTAGGATCGTATTTTCTATTTTAACGCATTTTTGGAGATTTTTCTGAATTTATCAAAATTCCACCGGATTTGGTGTCGGACAGTATCGCTGGTTGATTCCAGAATTTTTAGTTTACAATCAGAGCTGAATTTCTAGAATCTACTTTTAGATTATTTCTTAAAATTACATTTCATTCTTTAATACATTTTCTGAGATTTCTCTGAATTTATCGAAATTTGGCCGGATTTGGTGTTGACCGGTATCAGCGGAAGATTCCAAGATTTTTATTTTGAAAATGAGATTTAATTTCTAAAAATTGATTTCATATTGTTCCTCAGATGGGATGCTTTCTACCTCTGAAAATTTTTGGGAATTTTTCTGAATTAGTTGATATTTTCCGATAATATAATAATATTATTATTTTTTGAGAATCTTCCCTCTTCCTTTTCTTTTTCCTTCTGTTTTTCCCCATCACCCACTGGCCAGCTAATGTATGCCTGTCACCCATCAATCCCCTCTCCCATCAACTTTTCTCCCTCTTTCTTTTTTTTTCTTTCTTTTTTCTTTTCTTTTCTCTTCTTCTTCTCTTCTTCTCCTCCTTCCTTCTTCTTCTTCTCTCCCCTTCACCCGACCGCCATGGCCTCTGTCCACCCGAGCTCCGGCGACACCCCCACCGCGTCGGTGACCTCCATAACCTCCCTCACTCCTCCTCTTTTCCTTTTCTTTTTCCTTATTCTTTTTGTTTCTTTTTTTTCTTTACTTCTCCTTCTTCTCGTCTTCTTCTCCATCTTCTTCATCTCTTCCCAGATCTGTACCACCCCGATCTCCCCGACCTCCGACGAACTCCGCTCCTCCGATCTCCTCTCCCCCCCTTCTTCTTTTTCTTTTTTTTTGCCTTTTTCTTCTTCTCTTCTTCTTTTTCTCTTCTTCTCTTCTTCTTCTCCCTCTGCCTCTGGATCTGATCCACCAGATCTGCCGCATGGACTACCGCTGCCCTTCCCCGATGACTGTCGGTGACCCAGTGGTCGCCGCGCTGCCCCTGGCCGGCCTGCCCCTCTTCCCTTTCTCCGATCTCTCTATCTCTTCTCGCTCTCCTCCCCCTTCTCGCTCTTTCCTCTCTGCTTGGCCACAATCGGCCACCCCGTGGCTGGCAGAGCCGGCCAGCCTCTCCCTTCCCCCTTCACTCTCTCCCCTACTCTCTCTCTCTCTCACTCAATTCTCTCTCTTGTTTCTCTCTTTAAATCTCTCTCTACTTGATCTCTACAAAATGCCCCTCTTTATTGTGAAGGTGCGTATCGTCTGGCCACTTGTGCACATGTTTTGGAGATTTCAGTATTTTACAGCAATTTTTGGAGATTTATAGGCGAGTGTTCTCTCATTTCTGTGTACCCCGCTTCGTCGGGTGTTTTTATTGTAATTTTTGGATTTGTATTGTATTTTTGGTCTGTATGTTTGTATTGGTGGAATTGTAGTGGACATGTGTATGTGTATCAGTGTGCATGTATTCTTGTATCCTGTAGACTATGTACCAGGATTTGTATGTGGCTGAGTGTCTAGGACTGTTTGTAGCAGACATATAACAAATGCATGTACTAGTGTAGTTTATTTCTTGCATGATATTATGCCTGTGACATTACCTTATTACTGCTTTATAACATGCGTGGCCGACCCTTCGTAGTCGTTTAGCCTCCAGGCTCTCTACTCAGCCTTCAGGCGAAGGCTCTACACTCAACCTCCTGGATTTTCCACTCTATAGTCTAGTTATTACCATGTTAATATGTGTGTTCGAGTGGTATTTACATCTCGTGTAGGTACTATACGCAGCCTTCGGGCTGCATTCATTCTCCGGGCTTTCTATACCCAACCTTCGAGTGCGTTCAGCCTCTGAGCTCTCATGCTCCACCTGGTAGGCGAATCTAGCGTACAGCTCTATCCTGCTAACTCTGCTTGAGCGTAGTTACGCTGTGAGCTATAGCTGAATGTTATCATGGCATCGTCACGAGCGATAACTACGCTGAGCGTGACAGCCTCTAGCGTTGTATGCTAGCCTCGCTTCAGCTTGTCTAGCTCCGCTTGATTGTTTGCTTGCTTGACCATATATGCATGTGTGATGTGTGATACTAACATCTCCCGTAGTTACATACTCAGCCTCTGGGTTTAACCTCTTCGAAGTTTATTAAAGTCTTCTAGATTTTCTAGTTACGCCTAGAAAGACAGCTTATCGCTTAGCGTTTTATCCCTAAACACGCCTAGGCAGAACTCTGTCAAATTTTAGACTCGCATCTTAAGCCGAGTCGTTCCTGAGTTCCCCTGACGCTTTGGTTATAAAACTCTGTTCGCTGATCTTGTCCCCAGCACTGTTTTGCTTCGCTTGGATGTTGCTTGCTTATTTGTCCGCTTGCCTACTTGATAATTCAACTATTATTCTTTTATTAATGGTTGTGAAGAGTTTGAAATCTTTACTTATAATATTTTCAAAAACTATATGTTTTCCTGTATTCGTACCGATCCCCTGTATCGGTACTGTTTTCTGTATTCGTACTAATCTCCTGTTTCTGTACCGTTCTCTTGTATTTGTACTGATCACTTGTATTCGTACCAGTCCTCTGTATCGGTACTGTTTTCTTATGTTCATACTGATCCCTTGTATCAGTATTGTTTTCCTGTATCATTATATACGATAGTGATATCTACTGTGCTTATTACTTGTCATGCCATTACTTACACCTGACTCATGCATGCTATCATCTGACTACTGCTTGTTATCACCTGACACCTGTTTGATATCACTTATCACGTGATATATTACCACTTGTGTAACCCTCTGATTCTAGATGTACGTATCCCAGTATTAGTGCTTGATATGGCGTACAAAGTTGATTTGACCTTCCTGATAGTCAGATTAAGCCATTTTTTATTTTAAGATATTAATTTCTAATATTTTAAATTTTCAAAATTTTCTGAATTATTTTGGAAAATCTCTGAAATCGGTGTTGACCAATACTGGTAATCGGCTCTACTATTTTTAATTCACAAACGGGGTTGAGTTTTTAAAATTCGCTTCCATATTATTCTTCAGAATCATATTTCCAATGTTAGCGTATTTTTAGAATTTTTCAGAATTTATGTGAATTTATCAAAAATTGGGTCATACCGGTGTCGACCTGTATCAGTAAAAATTCAGGATTTTTAATTTGCATACCAGATAGAATTTTTATAATCTGATTTCACATTACTTCTCAGCACAATATTTCCTATTTATGTAATTTTTGAAAACCGTTCGGAGCTAGCCAAATTTTTACCGAATAAAAAATATTAATTAAATAATATTAAAGTCTTTTTTCTATTCCTTTTTCTTCTTTCTTCTTCCCACGTCACCCACCGACTTACCCATCCCCACCGCCATAAACTCCACCGCTTTCCCCTTCCTCTTTATAAATTTTCTCTCTCCCTCCCTTTCTCTCTCTATTCCATCTAAACATCTCTCTAATCTCCTCTCTTAATCACCGTCTCTCTCTTCCTTCTCTTTGTCTTACTATTTCTCTCTCCCTTTTCTCTCTCTCTCTGCTCTCAATGAGCAGTCCACCGCTGGCAGGCCGGTGGCCTCGGTGGCGGTGCACCACTAGGTGCCACCCGCTTCTTCATTTCCTTCCTCTCTTCTTTCTTCTTCTTCTTCGTCTTCTTCCTCTCCTGTTGTTGTTCTTCTTCTTCTTCTTCTCTCTCTCTCTCTCCATCTCTTTATTCCTCTCACTTCCCCCTTGGGGTTGTGGCCGGTGGGGCAGACCCACCATCAGCGAGGCGTCGCTCGCCAAGTCGCCGACCGTGGTGGCGGTCGCCGCCCTGAACCGCCACCTACTTTGCTGCTATCCCCCAATCTCTCTCTCTTTCTTTCTCTCTCTCTCTCTATTGGGTAAACCCAATAACTCTGAACCAAACTCGTTAACCCATATGACCCAAACACAATTCTCAAATGGGTAGAAGTCAATTGGGTTTAGGTTTCGTATGTGAATCTAACCTGTTAATAACCCAAAACTGACTCATTAAAAAGGTAAATTTGCATTCAACCCCTGTATATATCTAATGATTGCAGTTTAAACCCTTTTATTATGTAATTGACTCGTTTATACAATTTTTAGGATTTGGGTTGTATTTGGAGCATCCGGTGTCCGATCTAAACGATTTTGGAACCGTTGCGATCGTGAGAAAGAGAGCTACCTTCCTATGGCCATGTTGTGAGTGTTTTCTAATTACAAATTATATTTTATCAGGTTTAATAAAATTGACTGGTTGCTTTATTTAACAAATTGTGATTACGGGCAAATCACGTTAAATGTTAATTAATAACTTAATTATCTAGAAGTCATATTTTGTAATAAGAATATGCATGATATTTTATTAAACATAAATAATAAAATAATACTTTCATTTGCTTCATGATTTAATATAAAATATAAGTGATAAACGATCAATTAAATGAATTTCATTTTAATATATACTGTAAGAATTATTTAAATGGTTAGATATATCTATTCCTTTTTGTTACATCTATCACATCACTGGACACTGTCATTTTATGGACATCTATTATGGCTACACAATACTGCTACATGTACACTGATACACGCCTGCTCCATTATATCAGACTAATACACTGTCACCATTATCCACCCACCGATACACTGAACACTGTATTGCTTGTAAATATCTATTATACTAGATACTATTGTTTCATGTACATGCATCACCATTACACATATACTGATATACAGGACACTATTATTTCATGTTCATCACCACTGATACATGGATACTCGACACTGTCATTTCACGTGACAGTATCATCGTTCCACGAACACTCTTGTACTCTGGACACTATCATTATTTCATTACTGTAACACTGCTGCACTATCACTGTTCTGACACGTATTAGTACCAACATTACATGGATATTCTAGGACATGGGACACCATTATCGACATGGATACATGTTTTACTGGACACTGTTATTACATGTACTTGCGGATATATAACATGTATCTTGTATTGCACTGATATTGTTATTATAATCATATCTCACTATTACATGGACTCACCTGTATGTATGCGATGATTGTCTTTGTATTTCTTTTACTTCATGTTATATGAATTATTGTTACATGGGTATTCCAGTATTCTTGTAATCCCTTTACATGACTGTTTCCCGATACTGATATTGATACATACTGTTACTGGACATGTTAGCTATTGATACCTAATGTGTGGTGGGGGGCTATCTCTTACATCCCACATCTCCTGTTTCTTGTTTCCTGTTATCTTGTTTAATGATATCAACATAGTTCATGTCCAATTATCGTGTTACATGTATCATGCACTGTTATTGTATTTCTGATTTACTGTGTAGTTTAAATATAATAAATATAACATGGGGATGGGGGAGACTTGACGATTGACTAGATCTTGTCGAGTGGATGTCTGAATCTATTATTCGTCCCACTGCAGGGATGGGGTAGTGCTAGGTACCGTCTGTTATAGCTCATGAGCTCCCATTTCCCATTATGTTATTAGCTCATTGAGCTTCCGTTTTCCGTTACTTGTTACACCGTAGCGGGCTAGCCCTAGTCTCAGCAGCCAAGGGTCTATTTAAGGTCGTGATCCCAGTTGCATGAGGTGCACCCACCCGATTAGAGCTCCTTGACCATTGGGTTCCAATTAACATAATAAAATAGTATAAACGATAGTGACATCGGAAACACTTGTTATTTGATCACTCTCTCGTTCGGATTATGGTACCCGTATGCTAGGCTCGGATGGGTTCGGCCGGAATGCGGGCTCCGGTATGAACTGTTAGTGGTACGGGACACTGGAAGAGATTGATTAAAATACCAAGCGGTATTGATTGTTACTATTGTATAAATAATATGACATACTTGATACATGTATATTATTTTGTCATTTATACTAGTACACTTTTTGATATCTTATTCACCATTATATCACATGTATGTTGTGCCCCGACTCATGTATATTATTGTAGTTATATTTATTATATATTTCCTTATGTCTTATCCATTGCTATGTCACATGTATTTTAGCACTTTCTATATTTTTCACATGCACACTATACATGTAGATGGATATTCTACCTTTCAGATTTTATCTGTATCATTTAGACTGAGTAGACACACTGTTATTGTATAAGTATAACATTGTAGTATGATTACTCCACGTACTCCATATCTACATGTTCATCTTCTTTACGACAATATCTTGTTATTGTTACTGAGAGGTACCTGTATCACTGCTACCTGTCATTTAAACACATTGATTTGATTATGAAATCATTAACACTGTATCATATTACATATATTTTAGAATTATATATAAACGATATAAACACATAATCCCCCAATATGACTTACTTACTATCTCAGTTATTCACTGTAAATAGATGTAGTTGGTGACACCGAACTTGTTAATTAATATTAATGATAGTATATTGGGTAATATTGTGGTAGCATCACTGTTATAACATATGAAGTATTGATGATGTTAAAATGTGACACTTGTATATTTCTCCCGATTGTTATTATCATTATATTGTATCACCGGTATATAAACAGGTAATATTTATGATTATTGTGCTTGCATTATAATAGTATATATTACTGTTTCCTTCATTTTATCACTCACTAGGTCGCTTTTTGGTGACCCTGGGTTTGTGTACCCAGGTTGGAGATCTGAGGAATCGTAGTTCTTGGTGTTCCCTGGGATACTGTCAGGAGATCCTCCATTTTTATTATTCATATGTATTTTTATTACTTTTTCAGTACTTTCATTTTTCTTTCTGATTTCATATCTATCATGATCACCGACCCTCTTTGCAGGTAGTCTTGTACTTATTTAATACTGGAAGTATTATGTAAATAGTGTATATTCCTTATACTGAGGCTTAGCATACGTACGCGAGGGTATTTTCTCCCTGCTATGTATGTCGTCGTAGCGTCCCCGTATCCGCTGGATCAGAGCGTTACAACTTGGCTTGTGATTGTCATATTTCGGGATCCTGCCCGGCTATCATATATTATATATACAGTGACCTATATTTCTAATACTTATTGTAGGGGCCGGAAAACTTGGTGGTCGGAGGAAGTGGTTTTAGCTGTAAAAGATTTCCTTGATTCAAGCGAAACGATTACAACCAAAAGAACTACTCTTCCTTCTTTTCCAGTTACAAGGGAGGGAGGATGTCTGAATCTTCCCTTTGTTTAAGGCTGGGTTCTTCGTGTGGCGATGGAGAGTGAATCTTGTTCTCCGTTGACCAGATGACCGTCCTAGACCGTCGGGGGTCTTCTCTTCGGTCGGTAGAAAGAGTAACTCAGCTCAGTCTACCAAAACTCTCAAAGAGGAGGTAGGCGAAGAGCGGCTAGTACTCAGTAAGCTCGCTGAAGGGTTTTCTCTCTCTCTGTCGTTGATCTCTCCTTTGATTGTCGTCCTTTTTCCTTCTCGTCGTCAATCGTCCCCTCCTTCAATAGTGACGGAACTATTTATAGGGTTTTTAGGGGGTGATCGTGCCCTCCTGAAAACACTCCCGATTGAGGGGCCACTACCCGCTACATGCGCGGTGACTGGCCCTTTATTTCGGGTAGTTGCAACTGAGACGCGGGTGTCGAGCCAACGCGCCTTGGATGCTGAGACGCGGGTGTCGAGCCAACGCGCCTTGGATGATGAGACGCGGGTGTCGAGCCGACGCGCCTTGGTACTGAGACGCGGTCTTTGGGCCGACGCGCCTTGGTACTGAGACGCGGTCTTTGGGCCGACGCGCCTTGGTACTGAGACGCGGGCTTCGGGCCGACGCGCCTTGGAGCTGAGACGCGGGTGTCGAGCCAACGCGCCTTGGATGCTGAGACGCGGGTGTCGAGCCGACGCGCTTTTGATGCTGAGACTCTGCTTTCTTAGTGGCTTGTCTGTTTTGGACATTTTTTAGACAGCCTACAGAACCCCCTCCAAAGTTTCCGATATTCCGCAGTTAAATGGGACGGATTTCGGAATACTTTGGATTTTAGCCGCGTTCGCCTCTATGACTGGACTATTAATGCTCCGGGTTTGATCTTATCTGGATTTGGTCTTCGTGAGTGTACTGTTGAACTCTTTGAAGCCATCAGAGTTGATCGTGTTGAGTATCTAGATGCACAGTCTAAACCTCCCCGATCGCTTTTAGCCTGTCACGAGTGCGCTTTTGACCAGGAGTGGTTGGTCTTCTGCTTGTGCCAGTGTACTGTTGAACTGATTTGCAGAAGCCGAACGCAGGTTCTTTTTGAAAAGCAGAGACGCGGCTGCTTTAAAGACGCGACTTCTTTAGCGAGGCGCGACCTTTTGACGATGGAAACGCGACTGATCTTCATAAGGCAGACGCGATGTTCAGCTGAAGACGCGAACTTCGGAGAGACGCATCTTTTGAATATAGACGCAGTTGTCTGGGCGCATTTATGGCGATGCTGACGGGGCATGTCCACCGAAGAGCTGCGTACTTTGGGGCGCGAATTCTGTGCCATGTCATGATTACGCCGCCAGCTGGCCTAGGGAACCGGCGAAATTTCGCCTTTTGGCGCGCGGATTTCCTGGTTCATTAAATGAACTGCTCCACGTGTCGACTGCTGACTCGTGGCGGGGTTGCGACGCATGATCTTCTCCGTTCAGAAACGATTTGGTTACACGCGTCAAGCGGTGACTCGCTGCAGCGTCTACCGGGCCACGCGCCGCGTATCTTCGCGAATCCCTGTGCCCATAAAAGGCAACAGTTGGAGAGATGCATCCTCTTCTCTGAACGTACTTGCTGAGAAAAAAGAAAGAATTTCCTTCTCTGTTCATCTTCGAACTCGCTCGGATTTTTGAACTTTTAATGGCCCCCAAGATGAAACCGAGTGCATCGTCCTCAAGGGCGACCGTCGCCGAGGCTGAGAGAGACGCTTCCTCTGCGCAGGAGGCTGTTTTCCGAGGTAAAATGCCTCTTCGGCGTGGGTTTCGCCATTAAAACAAGTTCATAGAACCCTAAGAACCCTTAACACAGAATCGTGTTTGATTCTCGGACGCAGTCCTTGAGATGATAACCGGGGCGCAGGTTTGATGACCTGGCGTCGTTAAACTCTGCGTTTCGGATCTTTCACTTAGGAAATCTCTAGTTGTGAAGGATTCGAACGCGGTCTTGGTTTGTAGGACGCGGACTTGATCCTTGCGTTCTGCGCCATCAGCTGCCGATTTTGATGAATCTGGCGTCTGAGTCCAAGTCTTGGTTTGCAAAACGCGGACTCGATCCTTGCGTTTTGTGCCACTTGACGCGGATTTGCAGGTCTGGACGCGGGTTTGATAACTTCTGCGTCCCGTATCTCTTCTGCGTTTGGACGCAGATTCGCAGGTCTGGACGCGGGTTTGATAACTCCTGCGTTCAGTATCTCTTCTGCGTTTGGGTTATGAACACTTAGCATTTTTCAGCATTTCTCCTTGCTTTTAATGAAGTATCTGATTGTGTCCTTTTCTTTCGCAGTGCGACATGTTTCTGGCCCACTCGTCAAGACGCGCCATTTTGGACATGTAGGTGGTGCTGACCAGAGCTTGACCTTCGTGCAAAGAATGAGTGTCCCATTGACTGCTGACCAGTCGCCGGATCGCAGGGAGAGGCTCTTTAATGTTGACAGGAGAACCTTTCGGGCGCTTATGACCGATGCAGCATTCACAACGGATGCTCGCGTTCCGCTGGAGAAGCCTGCCTTCTTCTTTGGAGATCGCATTCATGATGACGGCCGTCGTGTGTCTGAAGGAACTTACAAATGGCTCCGTCAGATAGGGGATGGACGATTGTTTCTTCCGGATATGGAGAGGATGTTCCCGTTGTTCTACTTCCAACACATGTCCATCCCTCGGAAGATGGAATGGGACATTTCCCAATCTGTCCCTGAAATCACCCTTGGAGACTTTGGCTTCCAGAGGGTAAACCGCCATGATAGTCATGACAGGTCAACCGTCGGCCTATTCCCCGCGTCGCGCAAATCCAATATTCCGGTCGGGGAGATACCACAGCTTGCTGCTACCTTCCTTAACTCGTTTATGGAAGTGGAGGGTGACTATCCTACCGAGTTCCGTGCGCATGGGTGGATCCATTCTACGGGGAATATTTGGTGGAGCAGGATGGTGGGTTTTGTCCTCACCGATCTTAAAGAGCTGCTAGAGCATGTGGGACTATACCTGGCGATCAGGGCCGTACAGTGGGGTATCCCACCGAGCTCTCACAATTTCTTCGGAGTCCTGGAGCGATATAACTCTCTGACGGGGACATTCTTCACCCCGGTTGGAGAGATGGGCCTGGCACTGCACGAGCTGCATGAGGTCTCGGGGCTGGCATCAGGGGACATTCCTTATGAGGAATATGTCCCTACCACTAAGGAGCTCCACATTTTGGAAAAAGAGTTTCCCGCAATATATGAGACCTACTGGGAGGTGATGTGCCACTTCCACATCTGCGGCCAGATAACTACCTGGAGATCAGGAGGAGTCAAGCAGTTGTCTTGGGCTAGTTATCTGTTCAACAATGTTAGCAATAAAGACCTCCCGATAACCCGACTGGCTGCCAGCTCTGATAGGGAAATCGAAGACAGGATTGATCAGGCTCCGAACAGCTTCTACACCACGGAGTCGAACGAGGACGGTTTCGACCCGGACTTGGTTTTTGAAAGCTTTCACCATCAAGCCCGGACTCCCATCTCTAGTCGAGCACTGTTGGCGGGCTTCTTGATGCTGTGGTTGAAGCGTTGTGTGGTGCCCACACTGCCACACGAAGTTATTGTTGCGGACGTGGTGTACCCGGCGGTGCTCCTGGCTCATGGCAGCCCCATAGCTCTTCTTCCGGCTGTGGTGGCCGGTATTCAGAGTGGGCTACGGGCGTTAGCCAAGAATTTCTGCGAGCCCCCGAAGACTGTTGACCCCCATGGAAAGCCATATGTCGACTCAGAGGGGAATCCGAAGGTGAAGCGCCCTAACCCTCGGGTTGAGCTGCCTTATACGTACCTCATGGCTTGGTACGTGATGCATTGCCCTTCTTTGATGACGGCGGCGCGTGGGGGCACGGTTCGTATCCCATTTGTGCAGCGGCTGGAACGTTCGGAGTGGCGTGACACCTACCTGTATTATATTAGGAAGTGTCTTTCCTGCGCCACGAACTACCAGCTCAACCGCTGCTTCCCAGACGTTCCTGGTGCGGCTTTTGGGGAGTTGTTCGCTGATATCGCTGGTCGAGATGACTTCACACAACTGCCTGCGGGAATCTTCTGGTGGTTGATCAACATCCGGCCGGGATATGTGATGTTCCGGCAAGGGACTTCCTGCACCATCGAGCCATACATGCCGAACCGTTTTGCCCGACAGTTTGGCTACGATCAACTCTATGTCGGGAACCCCAATGCTCGGCTCGCCTTCGAAGGGAACCTGTTCGAGGGTGCTCGGGCTTGGTATTACAGTGTGGCTGGAGGGACGGGAGCAACATTCCGTCTACCCAACGAGACGCCCAAGTGCCGCACGAGCTTCAGCTTCTGCGCTTGGTATTTCCAAGCCAGCCAGGCACCAGACCTTGTTCCGGAGTCTTCATGCCTTGAGAGCATCAATGCACATCTCGAGGCCAGGTCAGAGTCCGGTAAACGTTCGAAGCTTATCGACCAGTATCTGAAGGCTTATAAGGAGGTCAAGAGACGGTCGAGGAAGGAGCCACAAGCAGCGAGGGCGGAGCCGCGACCGGCAAGGGCAGAGCCTCGAACGACAAGGGCTGAGCCACCAGCCACGAGGGAGGAGCCGCGGGCAAGGAGGTCTAAGCAGTTGGCGAGCAAGCGTAGTCGACGCTCTGCTTCTATTGCTGAGCCTGCCCCAAAGAAGGTTCGGAGGGACTTAACAGCTGAAGTCTCCCAATTCGGAGATATCTCTGCTGGAGTTGAGGCTCCTCCTGAAGACATCCCTGTTAGGGTTGAGGAGCCGTCGGAAGATGAAGATTTCCCCACCCTAGTCCGTGCTCCTAGGTCGCGCGGTAAGACCGTGGAGGAAGGGGAGCTTGTTGACGAGTCCACCGCCGCCGAAGATGACGAGTCAGTGGAGGTTGACATAATGACTGGAGGGGATGTTGAGATTGTAGGCATCTCAGTTCAACCCGAGCCTTCTTCTGCTCATGATGTGAGGGACGAGGCACGGCAGCCGGGGTCTCCTAGCATCTTCATTTCCAGTCTTAGGGCAGTCGACCCTAGTCCTACCACTGGGGTAATTGGAGGTAAGGCTCCTGTTGCGGAGCTTCCTCGCGTTGCGCTGTCGTCTTCTTCGATGTCGGGGGAAAGCGCCTTTGAAGACGAGACCGACTATGGCGATGAACCCGCTCTTCCTGATCAGAGCAAATTCTTCCACATCTCGGAGGAGGAAATATATGGGGGCGAGCCATCGACTGCACCCTCGCTGGCGATTATCCCTACTGAAGGTACTCTTCCCATCTTCTGTCTAATTTTCTCTTTGCATATTGAAGAGGATGTTTTATCATTCTTCTTTCACGCTGCAGGGCCAGCCGGAGACGCCGACGCTACAACCTCTTCGCGTGTCGAGGAGATGGTGAAAGAGTTGACCCAGCCTGAGAGGATTGAGGTCTCGGCTGCTGAGATACCCTCAAAGGGGGCAGCTGTTGAGATCGGGGAGCCTTCCACTCTGCCAGAAGAGGAAGGAACCACTGAGGCTGAGGAGGCTCTCACTCTGCCGGGCGAGGAGGTTACTGCTGAAGCGGGGGAGACTTCCATTCCGCAGGATTTGACGTCTCTGGACCTCCAACCTGGTAAGGCAGCTCTGATGCTTTAAATGTTTCGCTTTTCTACCATTGTGGCTAACATCGCGATAACTTGCAGAGAGGACCGAGGGGGTTCAGGTGGAGGGTCCGATGGTTGGCACCCTTCCAGAAGGCCATACAGCTCAGGTCTCGGTGGAGGTTTCTGAGGAGGTCGTGCTTACCACTCCCTCATTGATCGTGGAGGCTCCTGCAGAGGTAGTACCTCCGGAAGTGTCAGCGGCCGGTCTAGCTCTTGCCGTCTCGACGGCCAGCACGACTCTTGTGCGAGAAGATCCGCCTTATATCCCCTGTCCTGTGACAGAAAAGGGGTCGGGAAGCTTCCTAGGTGGTGAAGGCATGGGGGAACTGGCACGTCAGATGGTGCAGCAATTCTTCGCTTCGATGGGATCATGTATTGATCTCATCTTACGTGGAAACAGCTCGTTCCAATTTGCCCAGACGCTTCTTAAAAATCTGGCCGTGAACGTTGAATTAACCGGAGGCCCTTCACTTGCCAAGGCGTGTCTGCAGGTGGTAGAGCAACTGGGAGGCTACCTGCAGGAGCTGGAGTCCTTGGAAGATACTGGCTCTTTTAGTGAGGCCCAGGCCACCCTGACTAGGCTCCTAGCTACTCAAGAACAAGAGCGACAGGAGGCGGAGGCACAAATTGCTGCAGAGGCCCGCAGCCTTGAATATTCCCAGGCTGAATGTCAAAGACTAACTGCCAATTCAAGGGAATCCGAGCTTACCATGCAGAGCACTGAGCAAGTCATCATCAGTGCTCGTGACACCATTGCCAAGGCTCGGGACACCATTGCCAAGGCGGAAGCTGTGCTAGCGTTCAATGAGAAGAAGCTCGTTACCATCAAAGAGGAGCTTGAGGAGCAACAAGCTGCTAAGGCGCGAGCTGAAGAGAGTCTGTCTCTACACTCTTCCAGGGTGGAATCTCTGCGAGCGCAGCTGGCTGCAAAACCCTTCCTATCTGAAGAGGAGCTGCGGGTCCAAGCCATGGTGGAGGCTGAGAAGGCGCGTCAGATCAAGATGCATCATCTCAGGGAACAAATCCGTTCCTTGGCGAGCCAGGACGTTTAGCCTTCTTTTCTTTTTCCCTTCTTTTTTTTTTAAAGAAGAGGACACTCTGCTCACCAAGAGTGTTTGTATCTACTTTTATCATTTTTGAAATAAAAGTATGAAAAATTTTTATCCCCTTCTTCTTTGCGTTGCTGTGGATGAATCCACCTGGCTGTGAGTGCTAGACTTAGGTAAGACTAAGTTTTTTTTTAATGAGACGCGGCATCGGCTCTAAGTCTTCTTGATGAGACGCAGCATAGACGCAGCATAGAGTGAAAACGCGGCCTCCGAACGCAGCGTCAATCACAGGGTGAGACGCGGTTCTTAGTTCATGAGAACTTAGGCAGGACTAAGTCCTTTTGACAAGACGCAGCATCAATCCATAGGGAGACGCGGCCATCATTGTTTCATGAGACGCGGCATTCATTCAGGGAGACGCGGCTCTGAATAACGCGGATCTGCTTCTGCGAAAAAGGAAGCGGATCAGGCAGACGCGGGAGACGCAGCCAGTCCTTTTGACAAGACGCGGCATCAATCCATAGGGAGACGCGGCCATCATTGTTTCATGAGACGCGGCATTCATTCAGGGAGACGCGGCTCTGAATAGCGCGGATCTGCTTCTGCGAAGAAGGAAGCGGATCAGGCAGACGCGGGAGACGCAGCCTTGTGCCTTTCCCTTAATTCAAAAATGGATTAAGTGCTTCTGAGGGGACGCGACTTTGACTCGCGCGGGCATCTTTCTGGGACGCGGATGTGTGGATAGTTCTTCAATCCGCGTCTGGGTGTAAACTCCCAGGCGTTACATACAGCCTGTCATAGGGATTTGGTGTGATCTTTAAATATCAGATGCGGATTTTCCGCTTTGTTTCCCGAAGCAGTTGTCCACGCGTCGGCTGCTGATTGGGCTTGAGTATTGATTCTCTTAAACGAGAAATCAGTGCGGGCGGTTGGAGATCAGCGCCAGCGGCGGTTCTCGAAGCAGCGTTACACGCGTCCGGCCCTTATTGGATCTTGGCAGTTGTGCAGTTATTAATGCCGGCGGTTCAGATTACGGGGCCATTAATCGCTATTATCAGGAGTTGCCTATAAATAGGGCGCCCCTTCTCCCTTCAATCCTGCCTTTGGACTATTTTGTTTTTTGAAAGAGAGAGCGCTTTGAGAAGCTTCATCTTCCTCAGCGAATTGTCTCCATGGATGAGGAAGGCTCTGAAGATGACCCAGGGCTTTTAAGCTCCTGTTTGGTCTCTTTAGGAGAAAACAACTCTTTGCTTTGTGACCGCGTTTGCGTCCTGGTGCAGAGAGTACAACTCTTGATAGAGGTCTCCACGGGTATGCCGTTCGTTTCACCATGACATTTTAGATTTACCATGGCCTGTACCTTGGCTTCATGTCATCTGGACCCCCTCATGAAGTCTGCATTGGTGCACTCCTTCTGGAATTTGTACCATAGACCTGAACTTCTCCGGACGCGCGTGCAGGAATCTTTGGCACTTGGCGTTGGCGCGTTTTATGGCTTATGCCTTAGCGCGTTTCATGGCCAATGCCTTGGACAAATTCCAAAAAAGGTTTCAGACCCGCACCTTGCAACTCCTGTTCATGGAGATGGCAATTTTCGGCGTCTGTGCCTTTTCGGCGTTTGTGCTCTTTGACCTAGGCGCAGAATGGGACCGCGTTTTGATTCGCGTTTGTCTCTGCTGACGCAACAGTTTGGCTTGCTGCGCGTGTCATTCCTGCGTCTTGGCAGACTGCATGGATCATTCCCGCGTTTGGCTGACTGCGCGGATCATTCCCGCGTTCGCCTCTGCTGACTTAGTTTTTCTCTGTTTACACTAAGTTGCAGATTGTTCTTATTCTCTCTTTTTGTTCCTTGCAGGTTTGCTGGGCCCTTGGAAGAATACTTCGGTCGGCGAACTCGTTCAACGTTCACCTATGAGAGAATATATTATGGTCCTCGTCACCTATAAGAGAGTATATTACATCTCTGACGAGGACCCAACCCTCGCCAAGGTCTCTTCAGATCTGGTGCAAGAGACGGATAGGCTGAGTATCGGCGAGGGTGGTCCGGCGGTTGCGGTGGCGGATGAGATCCTCTTCCTCTCCCTACCCCAGAAGTGACATCAAGGACATTCCGTTGGATGGCCTGCTGGGGAAAGGGATGGTGATGAATGCAGGACTCTCTGCTGCCGCTGGACCTAGTGGAGGGTGGCATCCTTTGTGATGACTCCGAAACTTCCGCTCTCACCCCAAGAGTGACTCCATGTTTGTTGGATGGTCTACTAGGGAAAGAGGCGCGCCTGAACGAAGGGTTGCAGGACCTTCTGTTGCCACCGGACCTCAAGAACACCATTGCTCTTGGCTTGGTCAGCTAGGGCGCTTTCGAAGTTGGCGTCATGCATCAAAGTGCAACCGGTTCCAACAGTCGCCACTTCTTCAGACATCATGCACTTAGGATCAGATGCGGCTTCAAGGAGTGAGTACGGCCTCAGAGAGAGAGAGGGACTTCTTTGTACTCCTTAATTGTAACACTCAATCTTATTGTATAAGAGAGCGTTTTGTATCACTTTCATGTGTTTGGATATGAATAAAAGTGACACTTTTCTTTTTGCCTCTTTCTGTTGTCTTGAATGTTTTGTTTTAGAAGCAAAAGAATGATTTTGGTGGACCCGCCACTTTATAAAAGAAAGTGAGGGGGAATGCGTGCTCCCAGAGAAGGTGAACTTTTGTCAAGTGTCTATGATTGACTTGATTCAAGGTCAGCTGGGGAATTTGATAAAACATTGTCAGTGGTGTAATGTTAACCTAACAATGTCTTTAGGTGGACCTGTTATTCTGTTGAAGAGAATAACAAGTGAAACTAGACCCGCGAGGAATCTAGTAAAGCTTTCACCGTTAGAGGTGTGATATTAACTTAACGGGTTGGAGATAGTCTTGTCAGAAGTGTGGTGTTAACTCGACAAGGATGTGAGTCAGAGGTGTGATATTAACTTAACTCAGAATGTCACTGTCATAGGTGTAATGTTTAACTTAACAGTGAGGTAATGCTAGAGGTGTGATGTTGAACTTAGCATTGGTCATCTCGACTTAGACGAAGAAGTCGAGGAAAGGTCATGGCCATAGGTGTATTGTTGAACTTAGCGATGACTCGGATGCTAGAAGTGTAGTGTTAACTTGGCATCGTCCATTTCAGCTTCGATACAGAAGTCTGAAGAAAGGTGACTATCAGAGGTGTGATATTAACTTGACAGGCACTCGATGTACTGCTTAGAGGTGTAATGTTAACTTTAAACAGTAGTTTTGTCAGAGGTGTGATATTAACTTGACAAGAATTTGCTTGCGATAGGAGCAATTTGAGGACCTGTCATTCTATTGATGAGAATTGACAAGTGGAATTTGAAGTGCCAGAGGTATAGTGTTAACTTGGCAAATTTGAGAGTTTGTTACTCTATGCAGAGTTAACAAGCAAGGTTTATACTTGACAAAGAGTATTCATTACCAGAGGTATAGTGTTAACATAGTAATGATTGCATTTTGTGGTCCTACCATTCTATGGATGAGAATTGGTAAGGGATTTTTGGAGGGAAGAGTGGAATCAAGTCCACTTAGGATTTTTAGCAAACCCTCAGCTATCAACGGATTTGAGATGCCTTTACCAACTACCGTTTGAGTTGGGCTAGCCATGCTATTCCCCTCAGCATGATGAGTTGTCGAAGACTTATGTTGGACTTAAAAGCCAACATTTTCCTCTATCCTTAGCCGTCGGAGGCGTCGGATCAAATGGGAACGTGTCCCTTAGGATTTTTAGCAAATCCTCAGCTGTCAACGGGTTTGTCATGCCTTTACCAACTACCGTTTGAGTTGGGCTAGCCATGCTATTCCCCTCAGCATGATGAGTTGTCGAAGACTTATGTTGGACTTAAAAGCCAACATTTTCTCCTATCTTTTAGCCGTCGGAGGCGTTGGATGTTTCCGATCAGAGGTGTATTTTTAACTTGATCGGTGGAAGAATGCCATCTAGGGATAGTATTTCTTCAGGAATTTGCCATTGATTGGCATCATGAGTGTATCGCCATTTGAGGTTATGAGGCGATACGATCCATTTGAGTAGACTGACTCTACCACAAATGGTCCTTCCCATTTGGGTTGGAATTTTCCTTTCGTCTTGTGTGTCATGACCATGGGTCTTCGGACGGCTAAGACGAGGTCGCCTTTCCTGAAAGTTCGCGATTTGACTTTCTTGTTGAAGGCTCTGGTGATACGAGCTTGATAAAGCTCGATTTGTTGTTGGGCCTGCAGACGCTTGTCATCCAAGGCTTCCAATTCTTGGAGTCGCTGTCGATGCTTCTCCTCTGTTGTCATTTCCGCTGTCAAGGCGACGCGAAGAGATGGAATTTGGATTTCCAGTGGAAGGACGGCTTCGCATCCGTACACCAAGGAAAATGGCGTGGCTTTAGTTGGGGTTCGCACAGTCGTGCGATAGGCCCATAAGCATTCGCCCAACTTATCGTCCCAGTCTCGTTGACTTTTCGAGACGAATTTCTTGAGAAGCTTGCCAATAGTCTTATTGAAAGCTTCTGCGAGGCCGTTAGCGGGCGGATAGTATGCCGTTGATGACACACTCTGGATTCTGAACTTGGCGCAGAATCTCTGAAAAGCCTGGCTGATGAACTGGGGTCCATTGTCATGGACAATCCGCCGAGGCACACCGAAGCGGTAAATAACGTGATGTTTCACGAACTTGATCACGTTAGAAGATTTCACCTCTTTCAAAGGGATAGCTTCGGCCCACTTTGAGAAGTAATCGGTTATCGCTAGGATGAACCGATGTCCCTTTGATGATGGTGGGCTGATAGGACCAACCACGTCCATCCCCCACATTTCGAACGGCCAGGTAGAGGTCGTAGAGTGGAGGTATCCTGGTGCTTGATGGATGAAATCGCCATGTATTTGACAGGCGTGACATCTTTTGGCATAGGCAACAGCATCGGCAACCATCTTGGGCCAGTAGTAACCCAATCTTTGGAGTCGGTTTGCCAGCTTCGGGCCAGGTTGATGAGCTCCACACGTACCATCGTGGGCTTCTTTCAACACTTCGTGGGCTTCTTTTGATGAGAGGCACCGGAGCAGGATCCCGTCATGCGATCTACGATACAATGTTCGCGAAATCGCATTGTAGTAGAATTTGGAGGCTTTCCTTCGGATGGCAGCCGCCTCCCTGGTGTCTTCGGGCAAGATGCCGTACAAGACAAAATCAATGTAGGGGAATCGCCAGTCTTTAAGCTCTAGATCGGTCGACACTTCAAGTGTTTCCTTATCGCGACGATCTCCCGTTGACCTCTGGTAGTCTCCGAGGGGACTTTTTGGGCAGTATAGGTCGTGGCTATAGACGAATACCTTCTCCATTGCTCCGGCTGGAAGAGCTAAGGAGGCAGCAAGGGATGCAAGTGCATCTGCATGCGCATTTTGCTTGCGCGGTACATGGTCGATGTAGAAGTTTGAAAACCTCTCGGCCATGTGGATTGTCGCGTTGTAGTAGGGTACTAGATCTTCATGCCTGACCTCATACTCTCCGCGAACTTGGCTGACGATGAGTTTAGAATCACCGTATGCCTCGAGATTTTTAACGCCAATCTCATCGGCGAATTGCATCCCAATCAAAAGAGCGTTGTATTCCGCCACATTGTTGGAGCAAGGCTCGGTTAACGAGATAGCTCGGGGAATCACGTAATTTTGTGGGGAGACGAGTACTACTCCTACCCCCGCTACTGTGTGTCCCTTCGGGCTTGCCCTTGATGCACCGTCGAAGAAAAGTTGCCATACTTGTCCTTCGAACAATGTCTGGGTTAGGCAGACTTCGGCGACCTCATCTGGGAGATCCTCGTAGAGTTTGGCTGCCCTGGGATCTGGGTGTTCAGCTAAGAAGTCCGCCACCGCTTGTCCTTAATAGCCTTTTGTGGCAGAAAATGCATCTCATATTGAGATAGCAATATGGCCCATTTTGCCAGCCGGCCATTTAGTGAAGAAGGCTTTGTCATGAGTAACCTCAGGGGGTTGACTTTGGATATGACATTTATGGTTTGGCCACCAGATAGTGTCGCATTTTCTGAATGGCGAACACCAGTGCCAAACATTCCTTCTCGATCGGGTTATACCGATGTTCGGCTCCGATCATCGTTCTACTTAGGTAGTAGATTGCTTGTTCTCGCCCCTGGTCATCATTCTGAGCTAGTAGAGCTCCCAAAGAATGATCCATTGATCGGACGTACACCAGGAAAGGCTTTCCGGATACCGGAGCTGCCAGGACTGGTGGTTGGGTGAGGTAGTGCTTGATCTCCTCAAATGCTTGCTGGCAAGCGTCGTCCCAAATGAACGAAACGCCCTTCTTCATCAGCTTAGCGAAGGGTTGGCATCTCCCGGAGAGATTTGAAATGAATCTGCGGATGTATGCCAATCGTCCTTGTAATCCTCTGAGCTCCTTGAGGCTTCTGGGGGGTTGCATCTCTTGGATAGCACGGACTTTCTCCGGATCCAAATGGATTCCTGTGGAAGTCACAACAAACCCTAGGAATTTGCCACTGGCTACCCCCAGGAAGGACTTGGTGGGGTTCATCTTCAATTGATGAGCCCGCATGATGTCGAAGACCACCCTCAGGTCTGCTATGTGATCACCTTTAGTGCGGCTTTTCACCGCGATGTCGTCGACATAACATTCCACCGTTTTGCGTATCTGCCGATGGAAAATGGCATTCATGGCCCTTTGGTAGGTTGCCCCCGCATTTTTCAGACCGAAGGGCATGACGGTGTAGCAATATACCCCTAGAGGTGTCCTGAAGGAGGTGTGCTTTTCGTCATCGGGATACATCTTGATTTGATTATATCCTGAGAACCCGTCCATAAAGGACATTCGCTCGAATCCACAAGTATTGTCAATCATGACATCTGTGATTGGCAATGGGAATTCGTCTTTGGGGCAGGCCTCGTTTAGATCACGGAAGTCGATGCAGATCCGGATCTTCCCGTTCTTCTTGGCGACGGGGACGATGTTGGCTACCCAGTCGGGATGTTGTTCTTCCCGGATGAAGCCGGAATCGATGAGCTTTCTAACTTCTGATTGAATTGCCTCCATTATCTCTGGACGGAACCGTCGCTGCTGTTGTTTAACAGGCTTCATGTCCGGATTGATGTTGAGGCGATGCATAGCCACTTGAGGATCAAGTCCAGGCATGTCCTCATAATTCCAGGCGAAGACATCTATATACTCTTGTACAAGAGATATTAAATTCTTCTTCTCCGAAGGTGACAGGCCGTCACTTATGAAGATGGGTTTAGGATTGGCTTCATCTCCTAGGTTGACTTGAACAACCTTGTCTTCTGTGGGTGGCTCACGCTGTTCAAAGCGGATATCCCAAAGAGCATTCAAATGTTTGATCCAAGGGTCTGTATCAGATTGGATCATTTCTTCATCTTCATCCTCCATATGGCTTGTCGAAACCATATTTACTGACAGCCCTTTGAAGATGTTGCCGACACTGACATCTGATTCCCACGACGACGTGTCTGATGAGCAGTCATGACTTGACAGTCTCTCCGAATCAGAGGCTGATGGCACTGGGGTTGATATATAGCCCAACCCCCGGCGCGTCTGATGATAGTAATCAGGGGTTTTCCCTTTCGGTACAAAGGATCGAAGCAGTGTTCTTCTTCCTTTTCCGAAGTTCAACCCAGGCCTGTTGGTTAGATCATACCCCATGCGCTTCATCATCTTGAGCGTTTTCGGTTCATAATGATCGAACTGAGGGGATTCATCCTCACCTTCCGATTCTTCGTGGGGCATTGGTTCAGATGCGATTCGCCCAAAAAGTATTGGTCTTTGGCCTTTTCGTCTGGCTGGAACCATGAATACAGACTCTTGCGCGTCACCATTATCTTGGTATGTCCCGAAGGATGATTTCACCGGTACATGCAAAGATGTCAAAGCATCTATTGCCGACCAGAGGTCATCGTCCACGTCGGTAGTGGTATCCGACGGTATTGAATCGGAAACATACACAGGAAAATACGCAAAATCTAAATCTTCATTAATGTACCAACCACCCGCATCGTCGGTGGTATCAACATCGAGCTTATTAGTGCTCTTTACAAGTGGTTCCAACTCCCACAGGCACTCTTCTTTCTCAGGCTCAATGTCAGCTTCATTACCAGAGTCTGGCTCCTCTGGTTGTGGGGTTTCATTAGTCTCCTCCGGATCCTGATATAAGAGGGAGTCCGTGAAATAATTTTCAACCCCTTTAAACGGATGCCTTTCGGCAATCAACGTTCGGACCTGTCCACTCTCGTCAATGTATTTCATGACTTGGTGGAGAGTAGAGGGAACGATGGAATTGCGGTGAATCCATGGTCGTCCCAGCAACAGGTTGTAGGAAGTGTCCGCGTCAATGACGTAACACGTCACTTCCGACTTGAGACTCCCGATCTGGCATTTGAGCTTGATCTTCCCCATTGGGCGGGAGCTGTTGGCATTGAACCCGTAAATAGTCGTCTGGGTAGGGCTCAGACGATGGGTAGGAATGCCTAGAAACTGCATAACCCGGCGAGGTATGATGCTTAGCGCAGACCCTGGGTCTACCTGGATGCGGTTCACCTCGGATGACCCAATATACCCTGTGAAGTATAGGGGTCGGTCATGCTTCCCTTTAACCTGCATGTCATCTGTTGTGAAGGTGATGCAGGGAGCATTTGGGGAGGCGTGGAGGCAATCCTCTACATCTTCCTCCCTTGGCACGCGAGTCATGAAGACCTCAGCATTTGCCAAAGCTTCTTGTAGAGCCTCTCTGGTTGACTTTGATAGCCTCAGGAGTTCATACAAGGTGATGCGTGCCGGGATGTTGGCTAGTTGAGCCAAGACGTCGAAAGCGGTAAGGTGTCGAGGATCCTTCCGTTACACCTTTCGCAAGAACTCGAGAAAACCGAGTTTCTTTCTGTTTCTCCCCAGGTGTTTAGTGGAGGGCTTTGCTGGTTCTACGGCTGGTTGCGGAGAAGCCGCTGCTGTCTCGCCGTACTGTTCAAGTATGCCTGTCCTGAACGGGTCCCCGCCGTAGGTTGGCTGGGCTCTGCGGCCAGGACTATTGTTTCCTCTTCTGAGTCAGTCAGCGAGGGAACATCAGTGTCCGCTTCTCGAGAGGAAGCGCATATCACATGGCAAGATGAAGCCTTCCCTTTGCCTTTGGACTTCCTGTTGGTCACAGTCGTCCATTGTTGCTCGTCGACGAGGTCAGGGTGGACCCACATGATTTCCCCTCGAGGTGTAGGGATGGGTACCAAGCCTTTCTCCTGCTGCTGATGAGGGTCTGTGTTGACCACCCTCAGTTCTCCTTTCGGGACAGAGATCACCCCCACGGGTGTCGGGGGTCGTGTCCCAAACTGGAGAATCGACGTCATGTTGGCCGTCATCTTCTTCTGCTCCGGTCGGAGTTTTAATACCTCCGCGTCAATCAGAGCTTGAAGGATGTCCTTAAAGACGTAGCAGCTTTTGGTAGGATGTCCGAGCATCCTGTGGTATAAGCAGTAGGTGGGATTGTCGGTCTTGCCGACTTCCTCCGGGCGCCTAATTTCAGGGAGCTTCAGTCGATTGCTCTTGTTGAGTAGCTTGAAGAGCGAATCGACGTGTTCCTCCTTGAAGGAATACTGCTTGTTGGGGCGTGGTTGGCTTGAAGAGCCACTTGCCCTGCCTGTTTGAGGTTTGGAGGGAGATTTGGTCTCCGTCGCCAAATTATCCTTCCGCTTGGTTTGGAGGGATGTGTCTGGTGCACGCCTTGTCGACCTCTCTGGCCTGGGCTTGCCTTCTTCCGCTCTGACGCGGGCGACAATCTCCTCAGCCTGTTCACCTTGCTGGACTAATTGTTTCCAGGTGCGGCTTTCAGCAACTCCTATTTGAGCAAGGAGTGAGGTTTGGAGATTATGGCGACATGTTTCCACCAGGGTGGCCTGGGTCATGCCGCTTGGACATCGGAGTGCCATGTTCCGAAATCTTTCTACGAAAGACTTGACGGACTCTCCCTTTCGCTGTTTTGTAGCTAAAAGGGTAGGCATTGTGACCTCCGAGTCATCTTCGAAGAAGCGTGTCAAGAACAGCTTCTCTAGATCCCCCCAGTTCTTGATAGAACCCTCCGGGAGCTTCATAAACCACTCAAAAGCCAACCCTTTCAGGGTGCCGATGAACAGTCGCGCCAGGATGGCGTCATTATCTACCACATTCCCGGTCTGGGATTTGAAGTAGTAGATGTGCTGGTTGGGTGACCCCTTCCCGTCGAATGCTTGGAGGGTTGGAGCCTTGAACTTAGGAGGGTATGGAACTAAGTCCCACTCAGCCGGATAGGGCCGGACCACTCCTGCTTCTTGGAGGTCCTTGCGATTGGCAAGGGCCTCGAGGCGTCGTTCCAATTGGCTCACCCTCTTAGCATGAGTCTTCTCCTGGTCTTGGTCGCTTCTTGCCTGCGACGAGGGCTTGGACACATCCGAGGTAGATCGTCGTGTCTCGTCAGAAGATTCGGAGGGTGGGCTTCCTCCCTTTCTCCCTTTCCCCTTCGGTCGTCTAGGAGGAGATCTCGCTCTTTCTTCAAGCAATTTCTCAAGCATATGCTTAAGGGAGTCAATGGATCTCTGTTGAGAGGCGATTATATCCATCTGGTGCTTCTGCGTCTGTTCTAAACGCCTGGTCGTCTCCTCAGGAGTGTCTGCCATGTAGGCGGAAGCCTCCTTCTCGACGGAAGAGTTTGAAGCCTGCGACTCCACTATAGCGGAGTGAGAACCACCCATTCTAATGCCGCGGGCTAAGGCATTATAGTCAATTGGGGGAATGGCCCCTGTCCGGGTGCGAGTGTGTTGATACACCCCCTCCGGCTCAGAGTCAGATTCCTCTGAGTTGACCATTAGTTGTTTTCCCTTGCTTCTGCTAGTCATGTTTGCAGTAAGCTCCGGGTATTCAACATCTGAGAAGGTTCTCCTCCTGTGGGAGCGTCTTCTTTTGGCTGACGGGGGAATCAGGGTCAGCTGTCTGATTAAAGACGGCTGGTGCGCGCCTGACTCGCAATGGCATCCAGAGAGCATCTGGATGAGCTGTTGACAGCAGCATGGAGAAGTGGCCTGATTGGCACTCCTTTTCCTTGTCAAATAATCCCTCAAATCCGTGGGAGGGGGATTAAATAGACTAGCCTCGCGACGTGGAAGACGGGAGGAAGTCATGCGCTGTGCTGTCTGGACACAAGTTTCAGAGACGCGGCTGTCGCGTCGCGGCTGCGTCACGCGCGTCTGGCGTCTCTGTTGATATAAGACGCGACTTTCGCGTTGCTGTCTGCTGCGTTGTAGCAGAGAGACTTGGGAGAGAGTGGGCTGCTGGGCCCCACGCCTATGGGCGCGTGCTTCCTGCGTTTGACGAGACGCAGAAGCTTCGCTTTGGCGTTTGGCAAGTTGGTCTTCAGAAGGCTCAACTTGGGGAGTCTCGCGTTTGGGTCGCCAAACGCGGATCTCTCGCACTGGACGAGGTGCGGGCAAGGCATCGGATCGTACGCTGCGTCCAACCCCAGTCAGAAAACCAACGGTTCCGACTGAGTGTTGACGCGCGCGTCTTCTCTGTCGACGCTCGGCATTCCGATTGCGCCGTGGAGGAAGAGAGAAGCCAACAACTTCCTGGTTTGTAGAACCAGGGGTGTTTGCCACGCGGGTCTCCTGAGAGACGCTGACGCGGGCGTTCTGTGCGACACGGTCGATCGCACCAGTAGATGTGCCGGGGACCACGCGGGCCTTCAGAGAGGCGTTGGCGCGTGTGTTCTGCGCGACGCGGTTGATCGCAGCAGAGGTGTCTGAGGTTACGCGGGCCTTCTGGGAGGCGTCGGCGCGTGAACCAAACTTGGCACAGTGGGCAGCAGGAGCACCCGACAGAGCCTCAGATTGGGCTTCAGGGGGCTGTCCACTTGAGACCCTGCGGCAGACGCGGGTCTTTGGGCTCTTGGAGCCAGAAGAGAGGAACTCTTCATACTTCGCCTGGTCGAACTCGACGACGAGTGATTCGACCATTTTCCCCTTACGGAGAACGTCATCTTGCACCACGGTGCGCTCGTCAGTAACGAAGGTAATCCCCAGCGGAGTCGCCATCTCTTGTAGGGGCCGGAAAACTTGGTGGTCGGAGGAAGTGGTTTTAGCTGTAAAAGATTTCCTTGATTCAAGCGAAACGATTACAACCAAAAGAACTACTCTTCCTTCTTTTCCAGTTACAAGGGAGGGAGGATGTCTGAATCTTCCCTTTGTTTAAGGCTGGGTTCTTCGTGTGGCGATGGAGAGTGAATCTTGTTCTCCGTTGACCAGATGACCGTCCTAGACCGTCGGGGGTCTTCTCTTCGGTCGGTAGAAAGAGTAACTCAGCTCAGTCTACCAAAACTCTCAAAGAGGAGGTAGGCGAAGAGCGGCTAGTACTCAGTAAGCTCGCTGAAGGTTTTTCTCTCTCTCTCTCTTCGTTGATCTCTCCTTGATTGTCGTCCTTTTTCCTTCTCGTCGTCAATCGTCCCCTCCTTCAATAGTGACGGAACTATTTATAGGGTTTTTAGGGGGTGATCGTGCCCTCCTGAAAACACTCCCGATTGAGGGGCCACTACCCGCTACATGCGCGGTGACTGGCCCTTTATTTCGGGTAGTTGCAACTGAGACGCGGGTGTCGAGCCAACGCGCCTTGGATGCTGAGACGCGGGTGCGAGCCAACGCGCCTTGGATGATGAGACGCGGGTGTCGAGCCGACGCGCCTTGGTACTGAGACGCGGTCTTTGGGCCGACGCGCCTTGGTACTGAGACGCGGTCTTTGGGCCGACGCGCCTTGGTACTGAGACGCGGGCTTCGGGCCGACGCGCCTTGGAGCTGAGACGCGGGTGTCGAGCCAACGCGCCTTGGATGCTGAGACGCGGGTGTCGAGCCGACGCGCTTTTGATGCTGAGACTCTGCTTTCTTAGTGGCTTGTCGTTTTGGACATTTTTTTAGACAGCCTATAACTTATGTACTCTTGTAATTCCTGAACCTATTCTGCTCTTACTATTCCTGTAATATGATAATTGTATATTAATAAACTATAAAAAATGCCAACTCACAATGGGTAAGGGGGAAAACTGATGGATTTCAAGTGGTGAATATGTATATAGTGGTATTAGGTATGTTGTGTAACTCCAACTTTCGGATCTACCTGAGGGCCTCCAGGTGTCCGACGGGAATGTTGACTCCCTACCTCCTGTTATATTCTCGAATGGGCCATAATATAAGACTCATCTCCTGTTTGCTAGCGACAGGTTCCAGATCAGCACGGAACATCCTGAGCCGTGATCGGGGTTTATGTACGAGACCCATTATTTCACATCAGTTTCTAATAACAACCTTGGCTTACTCATATATAAAGTATGTGTGTTGGGACACTAGGGCACATACCTAGATATATGGGTAGGACGAGTAATAATATAAAGTGCTAATTAATAATTTGTTGTGTTGTTTTGCAATTCGAGTTGTATACACTCGGATTATGGTGACATGGGATAAAGGCATATTGATGAGGGTTTCCTTATTTGGATTATTCTTTCGACGTATTGATCTCATGAAGCGTAATCTGAGCTTGTACAGTTGGTTTTGCCTGTATTCGGTGTTATCGGTTTTATCAGTTTTCTATCGATTTTATGAAATTTTCTTAGTTAGGAGACAACTCAGGTTATATGAACTTAGGATATGGTACATGAGGTACACGGTGTGTGTATGTGTGTATGTATGTGTCTATACCTATATATATATATAATATATATATATATATATATATATATATATATATATATAATATATATATATATATATATATATTATATATTATATATATAATATATATATAATATATATATATATATATATATATATATATATATATATATATATATGTTGGCCAAAGGCCCATCACTCTAGTTTTGATGATGATCAACTTATGTAGTTATAGTACTAATGATCTTGTTTTTATTTAGTTTCAGATTTATGATTAAGATCTTAGTATGTGTGTAGCTTCAACAAAGGATTTAAAGTCAAGTTTTGGAGCTAGCACGGTTTGATTCAAGAGCTTGTGCATAAAGACCACATCAAGTACTCAAGAGGAGTCTAGCTCTATGGATCGTGTTTGGACCAAGTCAAGATGATGAGAAGACTTCAAGTGAAGACTTCAAGAAGATGAAGACTTGAGTCTAGGTTTGTTTTTAGAAGATTTTATTTTTAGAAAATGTAAAGGATAGAATAGTTGGTGGATTGCTCAAGTACATATACACACACACTCTCTTGATTTAGTTGTTTTTATAAAAGAGATTTCATTTAGAAAGACTTTTCATGTTGACAAAATACCGGTTTGATTTTTGGGTATTCGAGTATTATGTTTTAACCAAAACCATATTTAGAGCTTAATGTCAAAAACATAGATATTTCACCAGTTTGTGTAGTGGATCATATCCATACACACTATGCCATAAAAAATTGTTTAAATATCTTGTTTTTGTATTTGGAGAAGTTTTGAAAAATCAGTTTTGGAAAATACTATTTTAGTTTTGAATCAATATTTCCAAGTTACAAAAATAGTCCAAATTATTTGTAACATGCTTTGATTTTGTGCAAGCATGTTTGTTTATCAAAGAATATTGGTAAAACTATTTTTGTAGATTTTTCATGATTTTATGGGATTTTATTTGCGCCAAAATGACCAAGTTTTTCTTTCCCTAAAATCCCTGACCTGGCTCAGCCGGTCGACCGGGCCGGTCAACCGCGTGACGTGCACAGACGTGCACGAGTCTGGCTGGAGGGCGGGGTCGACCGAGACGGTCGACCGCCAGAGAGCTTCTGCTCTCTGGAAAACCCCGGTCGACCGAGCAGTCGACCGACAGAGAATCTTTTTCTCTGTTCCAGAGGCTCGGCCGACCGGGCCGGTCGACTGAAGCCCCAACGGTCAGATTTCTGACGTTGGTGGTCGACCGGCGGTCGACCGACAGCTCTGTCAGACCCTAACGGTTAGTTTTTCTATCTCTATAAAAGGGGCATTTGGGGGCTGTTTTCTCTAAGATTTTTTAGTGGGTTTTGAGCCAGTTTTTCCTACTTCATTAAAAGAGTTTTCTCTACTAAATTGAGAGCTAATACTTCCAATCAAAAGGGAGTTTATCAAGAGTGTTTTCAAAGTGATTTCTTTGAGTTTTTTCACCACACATTCCATCCTTGTTTTTCTCACAAACACTTGAGCAACCCATTGACATATTCATTCTATAGGAGTGTTCTTATGAGAGTTTTTATTGGTGATCAAAGTGTTTAGATCACCAAGAGATCATTTCTTGTGCTTTGAGGAGGCGGACAAGTGTGTTCGCGGGGTTTAGAGTTCGTGTGTGAACTCTTGGTTTGAGGTGCGGCGTCGGCAAGCTTGTGGGGCTTGCGGTGTGTACGGGACTAGAGAGTCCGAGGGCTTGTAGGTGTTGCGGCACCGAGTGATCCGGTGGGATCGATTATAGTGGAAATCCTTCGTGTGTCGAAGGCGGGGATGTAGAGCAAGTGTGCTCGAACCTCGAAACAAATTCCTTGTGTTTGCGATTGCCACTCTCTCTATCTCCTTATTTATATCTTGCATGCTATTACTTGTCTTATCTTTACATGCTTGATATATTGTGTGCTTAATTGATATATGCTTGGGGATTGTTTGCTAACACTTGTATTTAACCAAGAGAGCCAACGCGGCACCTCACTCTTATTTAGAGGAATCTTGAGGAGTTTGTCCAGAGCCCTTCACGGGGAATTCGGCAACACTCTTGTGTTATACGTGGTATTTAGTGTAAGAAGTTTAGTTTAGGTCATATAAGTTTTTAATTCGCATTTAGTGACCATTAGATTAGCCATCACCTATTCACCCCCCCTCTAGGTGTTTTCAATTGGTATCAGAGCCAAGTACTCTTAATTTGGATCTAACAACTAGAGTTAAAGATCCTCATTTTAGGCTAATCACAATATTTGTACACACACCATGGACTTCATGTCACCACCCATGTTTGACATTCTTAACATCCATATATGGAAGGTGAAGATGTCCTTGTACCTCAAAGCCTTAGGCATTCATATTTATTTTGCCACTACTAGAGATCGTATTGTTTAAATGGCAATAATTTTTGCGGCTAATGCAAAAGCCCTACATGCTTTAAAATCAACCCTAAATGATGATTATTTATCTAGGGTTTCTAAATTGATTCGGCTTTTGTAGCATGGAACATCATCACCTCCCTTTGCGAAAAAGATCTATATTATGCGGGGAGCGATTCGGATGTTGGAAGTGACGCCTCCAACTTGTGCTATATGGTCCATGGGATAACCCCTTGAGGTAACTACCGAATCCGAAGTAGATGAAGATGTTGACATGACTTATGATGAGCTTACTTCTTTTGTCAACAACTTCTTGAAAATATGACATGCTTAGAAAGAAAATAAGAAAATGAAAAATAAAATTGATTGCATGTCAAAAGAAAAAAATTCTCTTCAAACTAATTTTGAAAATGTTTCAAAAGAAAATGAATCTTTGAAAAATGAGAATATTTCCTTGCTTTCCAAATTAAATGATCTTTGTGAAGGAAACACTTCTTTGAAAAATAAAATTGTTTTGGTGGAAAAACAAAAAGAAGTTGCTTTGCATGAAAATACTTCCTTGAAAAGAAAAATTGTTGAAAAAGAAAAAGAAAATGTTTTAAAAGGAATAAGAAAAATGACTCTTTATCTCATCATGCTTTACATGCCACTACAAATG
Organism: Agave tequilana; assembly: GCA_038442645.1. Lineage (NCBI taxonomy): Eukaryota > Viridiplantae > Streptophyta > Magnoliopsida > Asparagales > Asparagaceae > Agave > Agave tequilana. Next base: position 57,900 of record JAVJIF010023644.1, read on the forward strand.
AGATGAAATTTTTGAAAAATAAATGAATGATTTGAGCTCAACTTGAGCAAATGTGCTTTTAATCATACTAGATTGGAGTCCTTATTTTTAAAGAAACAAGCTCCACATATTCATGCACATCACTCTCATGCATATGCTCATTTTGCACGCCACAATCACACTCACACTCATATGCATCCTAAGGTGTACAAATGTACACATGTGGCCGCAAAGGCCATTTAGCAAAGTTTTGTTTTGATAAGATACATCATTAAATTTTGCTAATAATAAAAATTTTTGGGTCCCTTATAAAGCTAACCCCCAAGGACCCAAAAGAAAATGGGTACCAAAACCCCCACCGTGTGTATTTGATGTAGGTGAGGGCTCTCACAAAACGTGAGAGGGTTGGTGCCTTGGTGATGGTTGCATGGACTTGAAGGATACATATTTGATGCACCGCTATCAAGGAGGTTTGGTGGGACAACCACCATGTTTTGGAGGTTTGGAGCATAGTTCTTTGGTTTGGTAACTATCTCTAAAAACTCCTAGTTTATATACATGCTTTGTTCATTTATGATATTTTTAGCATGTTCATGTTTTAATTGTTTTTGTGTTTCATGTGGTATATACTAGTTTAAATGTAGTTTCTATCAAAACTTGTATTTATACATGTACAAATAGTGAGCAACAAATTGATTCATATATGTTTGCACTTCATGCTCATTTGTACCCACTATATGCACATGTATAGCCTAGTTTTAATGATTCTCTCATTTACACTTGTTTTGGCTATTTTCATGTTTTTACTTCATGTATATGCATTTTTATTCAAATCTAATAAATATACATGTATACCCTTTGAGTCATTTGCCTTCATGCAATATATATTATGGACTCTTTTGAATGTTTGGGATATGTATGCATATTGTTAGTTTTAGATAAATCATACATATACCATGAAGTTTATTGTTTATATGAAAAATGAATTT
>JAVJIF010023645.1:0-65678 GCA_038442645.1 Agave tequilana
GTGTCGGGAAGCAAGAAAGGTGACTCCAATGAGATCTGAGCCAGCAAAGTTGTCATACAAGTGAGCCGAGCCTCTTTTATGGTATTAAAATATTGAGGCACGCAAAGACACGTTATCACCCTAACTTGCAAAGAAATTGATTTAAGCAAGAAAGACTGATTGGAGGCTATTACTCATTCATCAAACACCCTTATTGCAATCAGCTTGTCTTTATATGTGCTACCATGATAGAAAAGCTGAAACAATAATCATATTCAACTAACCAAACAATATAAAAAAAAACAGTAAAAATTGGGTTCACCACACCTATCTGATACCACAGAAATTTACCTATTACAGCTTACTTCCAAATGGTAATTCTCCAAAAAGAAACCGTGTTGACACAACTCATATACTGGTTATTTCCCTTCATTAAAACACAGATATAAGATCCCAAGTACATTTTTTTTGGAGCAAAGCCCGTAGCCCGGTCTTGAACCTGAGGCATCCCATTTCCCAACCCAACCCCTTTACCATTGACCGCTTTGCAACAATTTGAAATCAATAAACTCATTGCTTTCCAAATAAACTCTAAATAAAACCGCATGATCTAGGATTGAGCGATTCGCATATAAATCTTCTCAAGACTGAAATTAAAATGAAAAACCAACTAGAAGTTAAATCACTTCAACCCCATTTTCTATTTGGAGTTGGTTTGCAGAGGTTAAGAATTGTTGTTGGTGATTGCAACACAATCAGACCAACTAGTTGGTTTGGTAGAAATAAGAATTGTTGATCGTGATTGCAACACAACTATTGTAGTTAAAACGAAAACTAACTAGAAGCTAGAAGGATACTGTTGCAATTACCATCAACAATCAACTGCAGCTACTTAACATTTTCAGTCGCTTGCTTTGAAGTTTATAAGATTCACGAGACTACAATAATTTGGTCCTTCTTACATCATCATCATCATCATCAACAACAACAACAACAACAACAACAACAACAACAACAATGCCTTTATTTAAAGGTATGAGGCAGCATGGTGAATCCCTTTTTCTCCATCCAAATCTAAGGACCAACCTCGACCTTTGATTAGCTAACCCTTTTGTGACGTCAACTTCAAGTTTTTGGACTATCGAGATCTAGCAGCTCTTTCAACTATAATTCTAGCATTTTAACCAGAACATTCATTGTTTCCATTGCATATTCTCAAATCCTCTCAAATAATTCTCAGACACCTTACCTCAGTTGAGAATGCATCTGACTTCTTTGCTAACGTTTCCTTGATACTATGAAGCTTCTTAATATCAAGCATTACGGATATCACGTAATAAATAAAAAAAAAAATCGAGGTAGAATGACATTTCTAACCAGATTTATGTTTCAACTTATCCAAAGAATATAATCTCATCTAAGTTGGTGATGCAGAAAATCAGAATACCATAAAAGCACCATGTTTTATAGAAATCTGATGACGTATTAAATCTTACCTAAGCTTATAAGATTGTGTGAAAACAAACAAATATATATATAATATATAATATATATTATATATATATATATATAGATATATATATATATATATAGAGAGAGAGAGAGAGAGAGAGAAGAGAGAGAGAGAGAGAGAGAGAGACTTGTGTCATTCCGGAAGGATTCGAGGCTGAATCCTTCCCACTCAAATACAACCCTACAACATCAGAATGCAAGATCCACTCCGCTAAAGTTGATCTATATTATTTCAAGTAATTAAAATAAAAAATCATGTATTTTGAATATTTTTGTCCCTCAATCAAGTAGGCGCAAAATGGACAGCCAAAATAGTGAGTTGGTTAGTTTAACGGTGTAAAATATTTGAAATCAAACAAAAATTAGTGTGTGAGGATTTTTAAGTGTTTAGATCATGATGAAATGATCGGATCTAGAATTTGTATGTCTAAAATGTAGATCAAAGCAATATGCTATTTTCGGTTATCCATTTTCGCCTACTTGATGAATGGGCAAAAAGTATTCAAAATACATGATTTTGACTTTTTAGTTACTTGAAATAATGTAAATCAACTTCAACGGAATGGATCTTGCATTCAGATGTTGTAGGGTTGTATTTGAGTGGGAAGGATTCAGTCTCGAATGACACAAGTCTCTCTATATATATTTAGTGAGAGGGGGGAGGGGGGGGGGAGAGAGAGAGAGAGAGAGAGAGAACAGGAAAAGTCGTCATAGGAGAAAATTTCCTCCAGTGGCGCACCAAAAAACTCGGCTTTCCCACAAAATTTCAAGATCTAAACCATTCAAATTAATCTTCATGGCATGAAATGTATATAAAATTCACTTTTAACATCTCTTACCTATACATTAGGTGGTTGTAAAACAAAGATTTTTTTACAATAAAACAAACGACCACTAGATATATGAGCAAGTAAGGTCAAACCACATGAATTTTCATACACCTATGTTTAGGCAACAAAGATCCTAATGTATAGCGGATCTTGAAATTTTGATAGGAAAGTCGAGTTTTGGGTGCGCCTCCTCCTATGACGGCTTTTTTTCCGTTTTCTCACACACACACACACTATCCTACTTGATACTTCAGTGTTTCTAAACAACTTCAAAAAAGCATTGCATGTGTAGATTCAGTTATTGGTTAAAGATCAAAAATAAAAGAATCACAGTATTGATGCAAGGTACTTGTAGAATGATGATGGATCATCTGTTGGAGCATCAGGCCACATCTTTCCATCAAGATACATTGTTGATCCACAATCAAGATTTGTTATTACAACCTGAAAATAGATTATTTTAAGATAAAAGTATTTGGAAAAAATTTAAATATGGTTACAGTTATTATCACAGAAGAATCAAATCGACATACCTTAAGAGGATGCAGCACAACCATAGTCCGAGGTGCAGTTTTGTTAAGCTCTTCTCTTATATGATATTCAAGGCGATCAACATGTATCAAGCTATTATCACTGTATAGAAAGAAATGTTCAGTACGACATCTAATTGTCTGGAATAATCCATCCTATATGCACCGAGTATCAAAAAGAAACTTCTCTGCTATCGTTTTTGGCTATAAATAATATATGTACATAACAGCATAAGCATTTGGAGAGAAGTGGTAATCAACATGGAATCTGAAGATCTAGAATTGCACACAAAAAAAATCTCATGGGTTCAAATTTAGTCATAAAATCATTTGTTTCCTCATGTGTGGTCTTCCATATGCGGAATTTGAGATGTTTGGCTTTAAACAATATGTGAGCGCTCTTCCTAATAGCTAATGCTTTTTGGGTAAAGTAGTTTAGCATTGATATAATACGGATCACTGATTCACTATAGTTTGACTCGGGCTGCTTGTGGAGAATATTCAAGTCATTTTAAATAAATAAAAAGTAAATATTTTTTAAACTAAAAGCAGATAAGAGAAATGTTCTGATGCCAGTGGTTAGAGGAAAATGACTTAGAACTTCCGATTCGCTTGATACAATTCGAAGAATATTCAAAAGGAATTTCAACAACATAAAAAGTAAAAAAAAATTCAAAGTAAAAGCATAAATAAGAAAATGTTCTGATGTGAAGGGTTAGAGAAAATGTCTTAGAACTTCCAGTCGCTTGATATAATTGATAATCAAGAAAAGTCTATATCGCAATCAAGGGTTGATGGGAGAACTCAGATAAAGATGGTTGACATTGCTTATAAATGGATTATAATATCGGTAGCCCAAAAAAGTAATGTGTGCTGATGACACAAGTCTTAGCCCATGAAATCATGCTACAGTTCAATAAGTAATTGGCTAAACTGGGCAAACGAGTAGAATCCGAGTTGCTTGGTGCACCTGAAGTGTGCCTACGCATGTGGGTAAATGTTTTCTTTTTCTTTTTCATTTTTCTTTTCTCTCTCTCCTTTTCCCTTTTCCTTTTTCTATTTTGTGGAGAGTGGGGGGTCTTGTGGGGGTGTGGGTGGGTGGTTTAGGTTCAACAAGCTAGCAAAAAGCAGCTTCTTAGGCGACTATGAAGAGACTTCAAATTTAAAGTTCCTATCCAATGTTAAACAAGACACCATTTGACAAAGCATAGTATCCAATCATTCACAAGACAAACTTAAACTAATTGAATGATGGAAGAAATTGTTGTAGTACCCTGAAAAAATAAAGAATTAAGAACTCTCAACAAAAGAAAACCATAAATAAACCTGAGCCATGTTCATTCCTTAACAACAGAAGAAAGCCTTTGTCTAAAATTTCTTGTCGATACATGTGTGCCATGTCTGGCAGTACCATCTGATCAATTATGGAAAAAGAAAACAGGAACAATAAACAATTTATGTACTTTTTAAGTTAAGAAAAAAAGAACTTAGAAGGTTTTTACTGGTACACAAATGACAGATTTTATTGACAGTGTACAAGTCTTAACAAATACAAGTCTCTTACAGTTTCCCGCAGTCATTCACTAAACAAGCATGTTCATTCAAATTCGTGTATATTAAACAGGCGAAACAATTCCCTACCTTCTTGTAATTCCGATTCCTCTAATGAAAGTATTAATAGAAGTTGAAGACACTCCTCGACGTCTTAACCCAGCTAGGGTCATTAGACGCGGGTCATCCCAGCCATCCACCCATTTTTCCGTCACTAGACGATTTAGCTGAAGGGCAAAACATAAGAGAGAAGAGAATAAAGACAACACAAACATTAACATGTATATCTCATTGTCTCGAGGATTGACACGACATACCTTACGTTTAGACATCACCGTGTTTGAAATATTTAACCTTGAATACTCCCAAACATAAGGTCATAAAGTCCTAATGCTTCAAGTAGCCAGTAATATGAAGGACGTCGAATCTCAAATTCAAGAGAACATAGCTGCAGAAGCCACGAAAACATTAGTAGCTGCGTAACAAATACGTTGATGAATTAATTATTTATCAACTGGAACCCATGTAAAAACATACAACAACAACTAAGCCATTTGTCCCAAGTATTTGGGGTAGGCTACATGAACCAAAAGAGAATTACGCCGAATCGGGCACTGGAACCCATGTAAAACATAGGAACATAAATTAACAAAACAAAAAAAAAGTGTTTAGATACTCAAAATTAACAAAACGGGCAAAAAAAAAAATCGTTTCAATCCAACATTTTACAAAATTTCATAAATGAAATCAAACAAAAACATAGAAGATAATACACCATCAAAAAGATTAAAGGAGTGCATAGGAAGGTAAGAGAACATATGCATATTCGTCAGGTGTGGGTCGACGTTCCACATTCGTGGCTTTGTTTCCCTTTTGGGGCACGAAAAGATGACTACAAGTTAAGGGAGAGGACAACCCCTGTTTCTCATGGACTTCAATGGGTGAGTGTTATTCCCATTCCTGACTTTGGTCCGACCCGACAGGACCCTCTCTTATTACCAACAGTTTGCTTGCTCCCCCGAAGAGGTCAAGCATGAGCAGCTAGTTTATGTACATACTTTAAAGGACAAACATAACTCTTTAAGAGATTCCTAAATAGTCAATAGAGCCAAAGAAGACAGAACTAGTTGAAGTGCTGATGGAGTTAAAATGCAAGAAAGCCATGCAAATCCAAGTAAAGCGTACCGATAACATTAAAAAACAAAGAGCACCAATGTTGTGTTCCTTTATCGAACATTTCTCAGATCTATGCTCCAAAGATTTATATTGATGAAGTATTTCTAAAATTACTAGAATGTAGAAGATAGAATCATGCACTACTTATGCTCCAGTTACTAATAGCATGAACAGGAGTCTCATCTTTATTTTGCTTGCTTTTCCTTTCATCAAGATAATTATAATCCGATGTAGCTTCTATCAGAGGGTGTGCTGCAAAACACTTCACCACAATCAACTAGATATGGCGTATTGCCCAGTGACTGAAAAATATGTGAGGAGCCACTAAGGCCTATCTCAGAGGTAAAAGGGATTAGATTGGAAAATGGGAGGTCCCATGTTCAAGACCAGGCTATGGCATTTCTTAAAAAAGAAGTGAGGAGAACTATACATGAGAAGAGTATCAGGTAGGGTTTTGATGGTAATGCTCTTTTATTTGTTAGGCTCTTTTTTCTGTATTTTAGTTTAGGTTTATTTCCCCCTTTTTTGTTTTAGTCCCATATTGGTTATGATGGGAGTTGGTTTTTATATGAGGCCAGTATAAGGCCAAGACTTGCAGTTGTTTAGCAGATCAGTTAATTTGAGAATTAAAAATTTTTCCATTGCAAATATTGCTTTGTGTATGAATCTTGACATGGTGATGTGCTGAGTGGAAGAGCGATTTTTTTGTGTTGACAAATATTTATCTTATTCTTCCTCAGAAATCCTAATTCTTCCCTCTTTCTCCTTCTCCATTTTCATTTTGTTCTACATCAGTTTGACAGAGCTAAAATTCTGATATTTTCTTTCTCCACAAAAAAACTCCCTCCTTCCACAAAACCCTAGCCTCTTCTAAAAAAAACCTTAGCCGCCTCCACTACAAACACTAGATCTATCTCTCTTTCTCTTAGTTCAAAAAAAGAAAGAAAGAACCAAGAAAAAAAAGCAAAAAAAGCAAAATATCAAAAAAAAAAAGGAAAAAGAAAAGCAAAGAAAAGAATAAAAAAACCAATTACTGTTCATCTCCTCCACCTCCCCCCCCAACATCAGAACCCACACCACTGTCCCCCTTCCTCGTTGTCAACTCCTCTCCCGCGTTGTCGCCCGACTTCATCATCATCCTCTGCCTCCCTTTCCCCCCAACCCGACGCCATCGCCACAACATCAAAACTCACCACCGCCTTCCTCGCTGACCACTGACATCAGAGCCGACGAGATTCAGTCTCGCCATTTCCTCCGCCCTCGCTAAGACACCGCGACAGCCAACACCATCTCCAACGTCTCCCCTAGATCGCGCAGAGCGACGTCCGCGCGCGTGCTTGCCATTTCGTGATCTCACCGTCGACTTCTCCATCATATCTCGCCGACAACACTCCACGCACCCGATCTGCATCACAGCCTGATCAGATGTGATCTGCATTACCCGATCTCCCCAACTCCCAATAAGATCTGCATCACCGCCAAGATCAGAGCGTCTTCAATCTTTGTCAATGTCACCGACCTTCGTCTTTGACTACAGCAGCCCACCACCATCATCTCGTCGCTCGAATCTAACCGCCAGCGTCGTCGCAACCTGCCCTCACCGTCCCCCGTCTCCCCGGAGAACCAAAGTCGCCGTTAGAGCTCCATCGCCACACATTCAGGGCTTCGAAACCCCATTTTTGTCCAAGGAGAAAGCTTATCGGGTTTAAGTTAAACCCGTTAATAATCGGGTTGGATCCATAACAAATCGGGTATTGAAATTGGTCTGATCCATTAGTAATCGGGTTAGGTCGGGTCAAACCAAATCTGGCCCCACCCAAACTCGATCCACTCTGATCTGAACCAAATGAGTCAGCCTGACCCGGTTAAGTTCGAGTCAACCCGACTCAAACCTGACCAAGTCAACTCAGTCCAACTCAGGCGTCAGCCAGCAACATCAGCACAGTGAGTCAAATCAGCGGTCAGACAATAGCAGTACAGTCTTGATTCAGAGCCATTTCAGGCCCGTTCAGAGTCCAATTCGAGTTTCGTTGGTGTGAGTTATATTTGCTGCTGTTAATTGCCTATATTGCTGCCTACTTGCATTTTCACTCTTAGAATCATTTTGCATATTCATTTTAGAAGTCATTAGGAAAATTTTCACGTTTGATCATATAATGCACGCATTTAATGACACGTAGGAAATTGTTTGCATCTTGTTGCAATGCATTTATATTTTAGATAATGCATTCTCCTTCCTTATAGTAGAACCTATTCCCCTGAACATTTAAATATGGAGACTAAATTAGATCTCATCCTTAAAGAGCTTCATGACTTAAAATTTAGGGTAAAAGTGTTAGAAAATAAAAAGGAGAGATCTAAAGATGACACTCGAGATGGAAGAGAGGAAAAACACCAATAGACGTAGTGATGACGAAGATGACATAATCTGTAGGATTAAAATAGATCCTCTCACATTTGACGATTTTCTTGACCCGAAGACTTTTAGTGATTGGATGACAAACCTAGATTACTATTTTGATTGGTATATGTTTACTGAGGAAAGAGGATTCGGTTTTCTAGGATGAGACTTATAGGTCAGCTAAAATTTATTGAACCTCGATAGAGAGATTACACTAGGCATGGGGCTTCCATAGAGTCTTGAGAGGAAATAAAATAGAAATTTAAGAAGGAATACCTTCCCGCTTCCTATAAACATCGCCTCTTAGATAAATTACACAGCCTTGGCCAAGGTAACAAGTCAGTTTAGGATTACACTACCTAATTTGACGACCTAACACTACGTTGTGAGGTGCAAAAAGACTCCTACCAAGCTATATCTAGGTACCGTTCTGGGTTGAGTTCAGACGTCCAACGAGCAATATTCATGCACTCCTACAAGCTAGAAACTCTTAAGCAGGCAAGCCAGTTAGCTCAAGGCATAGAAACCTCCCTCAGGTTTTTCTTCAGAGTGTAGGGTCATTCTTAAAGTCGAAGAGTAATCTAACTCAAACACTCATATAACTGGAGATCCTAAGGGCAAATATGTGATAAGTGAATCTTCTAAGAACACTAATGGTAGTCAGTACTTTAAGTGTCAAGGCAATGATCACGTTACTGTACGTGTCCCTCTAGGAGCCTTCTAATAAAGAGAAGTCGATGATGATGAGATCGAGATAGTAATCTATAATTGACTGGTAGAGCGACCGATTCTGATGATGATGTTAGGGTTTCTAGCATCCAATTGGGTGTAGTTAGAGCTAGGGTCATTCCTAAAGCTAGGGAGTAGCCTATCCCAAACACTCATACAACCAGAGATCCTAAGGGCAAATCTGTGATAGGTGAATCTTCTAAGAACGCCAATGGTAATCAGTGCTTTAAGTGTCAAGGCTACGGTCACGTTATTGTACAATGTCCCTCTAGGAACCTTCTAGTCAGAGAAGTCGGTGATGATGACGAGATAGTAGTCTAAAACCGACTTGTACCGCGACTGCTTCAGATGATGATGTTAGGGTTTGTAGCATCCAATTGGGTGTAGTTAGGTGTTCACACACAGTTATTAGAGACGAGGACTGGCATAAGTCTAGTGTATTCCATAACTATATTACACTTAAGGGGAAGAATTATAAGTTAATAGATAGAGGTAGTTGTGTGAACATCATTGCCAAGACAGCTTGAGAAGATGGGTCTCAAGGCTGAACCACATCCCCACCCATACGCGTAAATTGGGTTGATAAGACTGCTCAATCTATTACTCAGTATTGTCAAGTCTATCCACATGTCTAGCTACGAGGATCGTGTTTGGTGTGATGTCTTAGACATAGACGATGCACACATTTTGTTGGGTAGGCCTTGATTGTATGACTTGGATATAACCAGTTTGGGTTAGGTCTAACAATTATGAATTTAATTTAAAAGAAAGAAGATAGTGTGAAACTGCCAAACTAATTCGAATGTAGGGATTAACAAGGAGGGAACAAGTACCGACAGGACAACAAGACACCATATTACCTAGTGACTATATCTCGCTTTTCGCCTGAGTCTCCTATTGATAGGTCAACTCCTAGTTCTAGGACTTCCCTCAGCCTTCTCCCTCTTTCCCTAGGTATCTCACCTATTGTCACAATTGAGCCATTTGCACCACATTTACATGAGTGACATCATCATAATATAAGACAAATGACAATCAACAATTATAACTATCAGTCTATTGCAGAGTCTTACTAGCGGTTGTAGGACCTCGCAATAGGTGATGAGGTGCTGATTAGAGTGCACCCGAGAGGTCTACTAAGAATTTTAAAAAAGATCCATACTCGACACAGGAGTCCATACATACAAGGTTTAAGAAGTTTTTATTCCAGCGCCTACAAACTCAATATTCCTATGATCTTGGAATCAGCCCAGTGTTCAGCGTTGAGGACCTGACTCGTTATCGCACTTCCACAAGGCCACATTGATTTTCAGTTAGTCTATTGCAACAACCACTGCTGAGGAGACCCGCCACTAAAGATTGTGCACTCTTTCCCGATTTGATTTCATCATCCACGCCGCCGCCATTCGCCAGTGATGAATTTTTCGAAGCCGAGAGAATTGATGGGAACCAGTAGGCTCTTTTATTTGTTAGGCTATTTTTCCTTTATTTTAGGCTAGGCTTATTTTCTCTCTCTTTTTGCTTATTCCCATATTGGTTATAATGGGAGTTGGCTTTTGTATGAGGCTTATAGAAGGCCAAGACTTGCAGTGTAACACCGGTAAAAAATTATCTTGATTAATTACCTAATATCAGAATTAAAGATTTGTTATTATAATTATTTTGATTGCAGGCATGCACACGTGATAAAATATATAGTTAAATCAAATTTATAAAAATTATATATAGCGAGAGAGAGAGAGAGAGAGATAGACTTGTGTCATTATGGAAAGATTCGAGCCAAATCCTTCCCACTCAAATACAATCCTATAACATCTGAATGCAAGATCCATGCCATTGAAGTTGATCTACATTATTTCAACTAATTAAAAATCAAAAATCATGTATTTTGAATATTTTTGCCCATCATCAAGTAAGCGCAAAAGGGATGGCCGAAAATAGCATATTACTTAGATCTACGTCTTTCTCGATCCGACCATTTCATCCTCATCTAAACACTTAAAAAACTCGCACACTAATTAGATTTCAAATATTCTATACTGTTAAACTAATCAACTCACTATTTCGGCCGTCCATTTTGTGCCTACTTGATGGATGGCAAAAAAGTATTCAAGATACATGATTTTTGACTTTAGGTACTTGAAATAATGTAGATCAACTTCAATAGAGTGGATCTTTCATTCGGATGTCGTAAAGTTGTATTTGAGTGGGAATGATTCGGCCTTGAATCCTTCTGGAATGACACAAGTTTTATCTCTATAGAGATAGACTTGTGTCATTCGGAAGGATTCGAGCCCAAAGAAATCCTTCCCACTCAAATACCAACATCTGACATTCGAATACAAGATCCACTCCGTTGAAGTTGATATATATTATTTGAAGTAACTAAAAATCAAAAATCAAGTGTTTTGAAAACTTTTGCCCATCCATCAAGCGGCACAAAATGGACGGCCGAAAATAGTGATTTGGTTAGATCTATGTCTTTAGACATACAAATTCTTGATTCGACCATTTGATCATGATCTAAACATTAAAAAACCCCTACAAACTAATTTTTATTAGGTTTCAAATGTTCTACACCGTTTAAACTAACCAACTCACTATTTAGGCCGTCTGTTTTCCTCCTACTTGATGCATGGACAAAAGGTACTTAAAAATACTTAATTTTTGGTTTATGGATACTTGAAATAATATAGATCAACTTCAACGGAATGGATCTTGTATCAATGTCGTAGGGTTGTATTTAAGTGGGAAGGATTCGGCCTCAAATACTTCCGTAATGACACAAGTCTCTCTCTCTCTCTATATATATATATATATGTATATATATATAATATATATATATATGTATATATATATATATATGTATATATAATATATATATGTATATATATATATATATATATGTATATATATATGTATATATATATAGAGAAAAATGTATATCAGCTTGCGGCTGAGAGAACTCTCTCAGCCTGCGGTGACGTGGCTTTTTTGTCACCCCACTAACTTGCGGCCCGCTTATAGGAAGAAGTTAAATACTAAATACCCCTTATGAAAAGCTACTCTTTCGGTAACTTTCGTTATTGTTTATATTATTTGCCCACAAGGCAATTTTTGGACCGCTCGTTGTCAGATTTAGGTTATTATTATATATTTTTCCCCTTTTTTGCCGCTCTTTATAGGATTTAGGTTATTGTTTATAAATTATTTACAGTGCAAATGTAAACAATGAACGACATTGCGACGACAAGGTCGCATAAGTCTACAGTGCAAACATAGACATCTGCGACCATGGTCTACACTGCGACCAAGGTCGCAATCATCTATAGTGCAAATATAAACAACTGCGATCAGGGTCAATAATGCGACCAAGGTCGCATAAGTATACAATACAAATATAAACAACTGCGACCAGGGTCGACACTGCGACCATGGCGAATAAGTATACAGTGCAAATATAAACAACTGCGACCCGGGTCGACACTGCGACCAAGGTCGCATAAGACTACAGTGCAAACATAATCAACTGCGACTCGGGAATTAAAAAATGACGTTAAATACACTGCGACCATGGTCGCAGGACACTACAAGCATATTGAGACAACTGCGACCCATGTCGCAGTATGTAATAAAAAAAAAGGACCTTTCATATACTGCGACCAACGTCGCATTCGTATAAAATAAAAGACCAAAAAAAAAATTAAAACTCTACGATCTAAGTCGAACAGATCTGCAACTATAATTTAACTACTGCGAACGAGTTCGACAAATAGTGTATGAAAAAAAATTTGGCTTAAAAAAATATTAGCAAGGTCGCATACATATACATCGCTTTTTTTCAAAAAATACTGCGACCATGGAAAAATAAAAGAAAATGTTTTTACATTAGGTAAAAAAGTGCGAGTGAGGGTATTTTCGGAAATACAATGTTGAGGTGACTGACATTAAATTAGGCGGATTGTTCAGGTTTTTGTCCGCCAAAATTTATGACAGATTGTGGATCTGATGTTGCCACGTCCCGCCGGCTGAGAGAGTTCTCTCAGCCGCAGGCTGAGGTACAGAAACCCATATATGTGTATATATATATATATGGGTAAAGTGCTCCTTGTAGGTCTCGAGACGGCTTAAAACTCCAACATTCATATATTTTTTCCACGATCCGACCGTACATTATCATCTTCATATTTTAAGATGTACACATATAAAAAATTAAATGATTTGTAATTCGTTTATTCATTGATCTAATCGTTCCATTTTGTTCTACTGTTTAAAAACCGTTAATGTTTGAACCCTAAAAAATTTAGAGTAAACAAACTTCAAATCACATGATTTTTTATATGTGTACATCTTAGAATATGAATATGATAATGTGCGGTCGGATCGTGAAAAAAAAATCGGGATGTTGGAGTTTTAAGTCGTCTCCTTAGATTACAATCTAAGGAGACCTACTAGGAACACTTTTCCTTATATATAATATATAGTGTGTAAATAAGAAAAAAAATAGTGGATTCATGTTGTATGTATATACAAGAGGGTGTATATGAATGTACGTGTGTATAAACATGAATCGGATAATATATTGGTGTGATTAATTCTTAACTTTTAGTTAATTACAGTAAACATGTTGTTCAACCAAAAAATTATCCTACCCTAACATGGAGATGAGTGGATGGGAGAGTCAATGTGGCATGGGGACTGGTTCAGAGATGGAGAAGAGAGAGAGAGCTAGCCTAGGGAAGAGGAAATGGCAAGTGGCTTCATGAGAAAAATCTAGCCCAAGTTTTAAGCAAAAAATTCCTTAAAATTCTTCATTTCTCCCCCAAGCTCTCTCAAGAGCCATCTCCCCTTGAGCTCCCATGGAAACCTAGATCACTCTATCCCCTTGCCTTCTCTCTCTGCCCCTCCCTCTTTCTTTTTTCTCCTTTGTCGCAGCAATGTGCCAGCGGCAGAGGCCCGTCCAGCGGACCTCAGGGCAGCGGCAACCTCCGGGGGGCGGGGGACTTCGACAGTTGATGGGGGGCACAGGCGGCAACCCGAGCACGGCGTGGCATGGCAGAGGTGAAGGTCGCCATCACATTGAACGTGCAAGGTCCGTCAGAAACGAACGATATCTTGACGAAGGGATTCGTGTGCAGGGTAGTGCTAATCTTAAGGTAAAAGTCAGTTATAAAAACTAACTAACAATAAATGTATGTATTGAATTAATTGAGTGCGTGTGTTTATTGAATAAGAGTACATTGGGGAGTTATTGGAATTCGCAACCACCAGCGATAATTGAATTGGTGAGTAACGGAACTCCAATCGATTAGTTTATGTAGAAATGATAAATTGGATATGATTAAGCAAGAAATTGGTATATATTGATAGGTTATTAATCTTAAATTAAGATGGGATTTAGCCATGAAACTATAGTTTAGTCCACCAAGAGAACCTAATCAGTCATGAGACCATGATTGGATAAATTGTAACTTAGCATATACTTGAATATATGGTATGGATTTGTTAGTTGACTGTTCACAACTATAGTTTATCCCAAGTTCTTAAGGCTAAATAATTTTACCTATGTAGGGGTCGTGAAAACGGCGAGCCAAGCGAGATAGTCGGGAAACTTCCTTCAAGTGTGAGTAAAACCTTAAAACTAGAAACAAAATTAATAGCTTTGAAAGAATGCTAATTTGTAGGAATGTTGTCATGTGTGAAAATAAAGAGTGTTAATGTGTGGTTGAAACCCTTTGATTGCTAATAATGGTAAATTAAGAAGGTGTGGATATGTTGGTTAGCTTTATAATGTATATGATTGCTATCACTATTTATGTATATGATGGCTAATAAGGGTAAATTAAGAAAGATGGTGTGGACATGTGGTTAGCTCTATATATGTATATGATTGCTATCACTATGTATGTATATGATTGCTATCACTATATATGTATATGATTTCTTGTTCTATACATGTATATTTTATGGAAAAGAATGACATTTCTTGGAAACCATACTAGTTCTATGCATGTATGTCGTCACATATGAGTTATGATAAATATGTGAATTATAATATTCATTCATGCTACTATTTTAAATATGATATGTTGTATGTATTAAAATTTTCAGAAGCAGGGACCAGGTGGAACTGGTGGTGATCGAAGACAGTGTATATAAAATTATAGAGGAAGGTGAAACTGTGTGGTGATCGAAGACGGTGTATATAAAATTTTGGAGGAAGAGACGGGTGGAACCGGTGATGATCGAAGACGGTGTATGTGCATAAATGAATAAATATAAATGTATGTGGCAAATTTTAATATATAAATTTTTACTCGAACATTGACAAGCATGCAAACATATATGTTGGTGTGTTAATTATTGTCTAAATTTGATCGTTTTACTCTCTGAGCCTTCAAGCTCACCCCGTTATGCTAATCCCCCTTTCAAGTCCTAGCAAAGGCAAGGGTCCCGCATAAAGTCCGAGTTTGCTTGACATAAGAAAAGAAGATTTACTTGTTTAAAAGTTGTATCTTTTTGGAATGTTACTTTACATGGCACATGCTATATATATGTATATAAACTTTTGGGACTTTTATGTACAAATCTTACACCAATGTATATAATAGATCCTGGACATGGCTTGGAATGCATATGTACATATATAAAACGAACAAAACATGATTTTAACCTTTAGCTCCTATGGTAAATGATGTTACATATATGTTTAAGATAGAAGAATTCTTTGGGAGTTATGTTGTGTATACATAATGTGTTGAAGTTGGAATTGAAAGCTATAAGTAGGTCGATGTTAACCGAAATTACTATGTTTGTATTAGGGCAGACTCCATATTGTAAAGGAGATGCTACTAAAATTTTTGTAAATTATAGAAAAGTATAAATGATTTGAATTTGATTAGAGTAATTTGGTGATTATTACCTGCGACCGTTACATGCAGTTGTTTGGCAGTTCAATTAATTTGAAAATTAAAACTTTTGCATAGCAAATATTGCTTTGTGTATGAATTTTGGCATGGTGATGTGCTGAGTGGCATGGTGATGTGCTGAGTGAGAGAGCAATCTCTTGATGTTAAAACCAAAATTAAATCTTATCTTCTTCCTCAAAACCCTAATTTATTCCCTCTTTCTCCGTCTCCCGTTTCCATTTTATTCTACATCAGGTTTCTTTTGCTCTATAGGTTCTATTGTGTGCAAAAAAGTTAGTTCGCTAAAATGGAAAGGGAGAAAGTTTGAGGCCCATGAAGGCAATGCTCCAAAAAAAAGAAAAAGAAGGAAAAAAACATTTGAGCTTCAATTATAATATCTACATGTGAAGGTCCAATTGCCAATTGCACCATCAAGATGCCCCAAACACCTCATAACGCTTTATCCTTGAGAGCGACCAACTTCATGAATCTTTCCAAAAATTGCCACGAATATTTGAACCCATGACATTCCGCTCACCATCTGAACTACTATCAAGCTGCACATGATTTGATGAAAAAAAAAACAACAAAATAATATAACACCTATAAAAAGGAGAAGGGAAAACACCTCATCCATCCCTCTACAATTGCAAGGATTTTGATGATGATCATTAACCACAAATTAGCTGCTAATCTTGTATTTACAATATAAGACAATGTCAAAGGATGTAAGATGGAATAGAGCTACATGTCATATCTAAATGGAGGTTGAAAGGAAATTCCACTAATCAAGCTACCACAAAGTTCAATCAAGCTTAGAAGAGGAGCAAGGAAATTAAAGCTTCAAATTTCACATTATTACGAATTATGTAAGTAATTGTTGAGTAAGAATTATTTATCTCAAATTGGCACTCTAGGATACTCTTAGAAATTATCATTCCTATCCTTAGTATTTCTTGAAATAGATCATATTCTTTAAGACTTCATTTATTGATAATCTAATTTAAATAACCGTTCTACCACACCTTTTTTTTATTGGTGGTAGCATAAGAGACTAGCTTTTATTAGTATCTCTCATTTGAACTATCCATTAAACAATTCTTTTATCCTTTTGTCTCATCTCCATAGAAAGAGTTGTTAGAGAGAAATTATTTATTTAATGTTTCCATTCCTCATTCTCTCTCTCTCACAAAATATGGCTGTTAGAGAGAGAGAGAGCTAATTGTTTAGTGTTCTATATCTTTTTCTCTCTCCTTTTCTTGCCCACAAGGGGGATGTCCTTACTAGCACTCATCACAACAAGCCCATGTGTTGTTGTCCTTGATTTGGACCTTGGGGCTGATGTACAACCTCTTATTACAATTCAAAAAGAGAGCATTACTCTTTTAGTGTATGGCCAGCTAAGCTTATCCTTAGTATTTCTTGAAATAGATCATATTCTTTAAGACTTCATTTATTGATAATCTAATTTAAATAACCGTTCTACCACACCTTTTTTTTATTGGTGGTAGCATAAGAGACTAGCTTTTATTAGTATCTCTCATTTGAACTATCCATTAAACAATTCTTTTATCCTTTTGTCTCATCTCCATAGAAAGAGTTGTTAGAGAGAAATTATTTATTTAATGTTCCATTCCTCATTCTCTCTCTCTCACAAAATATGGCTGTTAGAGAGAGAGAGAGCTAATTGTTTAGTGTTCTATATCTTTTTCTCTCTCCTTTTCTTGCCACAAGGGGGATGTCCTTACTAGCACTCATCACAACAAGCCCATGTGTTGTTGTCCTTGATTTGGACCTTTGGGGCTGATGCAACCTCTTATTACAATTCAAAAAGAGAGCATTACTTTTTAGTGTATGGCCAGCTAAGCTTCTCTTTCTTTCTACAACAAACGGCTA
The DNA here is from genome assembly GCA_038442645.1 of Agave tequilana. NCBI lineage: Eukaryota > Viridiplantae > Streptophyta > Magnoliopsida > Asparagales > Asparagaceae > Agave > Agave tequilana. The sequence goes on from JAVJIF010023645.1 coordinate 17,513, forward strand.
CAATCCTGAGGACTTAATAAAAAGATATGTCTTTTTTTAAAATATATGTGGAACTAGAATTTCACTCACTTGGGCAAAAACTTTTAAACATTCAAAGAAAATCTGAGAATATTTTTGTGATAAATTAAGTAGTTAAGCCTTAAATTCCTTTCTTTTACTTCTCATAAAGAGTGTGTTACTTATAGAATCTCAAACATTCTTTCTTCAATTCTCTTCAAGATTCTCTCTTTCTTTTATTTTCACTCAAGTGCCATTATTGAGTATTAATTGTTACTCTTCAATTATATTAGAGCCTCATCTTGTTCTTTTATTTTGAGGAAATAGTATGCTCTATTGGTTCTCACTCTTTTTAGAGAACAAAACCCTTTGTGTTGATCTTGTGTTCCCTCTCGGTTGAAGAGGAGGTCCAACTTCTTGGGAAGAAGGTTGGTGGTTGTGTTCTTGTGGAGAAGAGTGAAAGTCCAACTCTTGGTTAAAGGTGGCAATTGTAATCTATAACTTGGGGGTTGAAAACAAGTAGTGAATTTGAAATATTAGAGAAAAGACCTCTAGGTGGTGGATTCAGGGGATTCGTGAATCGCCCTAAAATTCTTTGTGTTTTACTCTCTCTTGCACTTTAATTCTTGATATTATTGTTGTTTATTTATCACTACACTTACCTTAGATTATCACTTGCATAATGATTATCACTTACATAAGTTATGTCAGTCTGCTCATTCTACAACACAAATTTGCATTCTACTAGTCGACTGACATTCTATCAGAGCAGAAAACTGCATATCCAATTCAAAAATTGAGCATTAATCATATCACCTATTCACTCCCTCTCTGTGGTTTTACACCATCTAATCTTCTTAATGAAAAGTCAAGGAAAAAGAAAAGCAAACAAGGGTTCTTTTGGAGAAGTGACAAAGGAAACTGACACTTCACAAAGGGGGAATTAATTCTAGTGCAACAATATTAGTAGTTATTTATGAACTACAACAAAAACACAATCAACAATACTTGACTACGGCAAGTCTGAAGCAAAATTTCACAATCACCGAGAAAATGCACTTTGCTAGGGATGGCAGCAGGACAAGGTGTAAGCAGCAAGGGGACCCTCTTGACTTCAAATTAAGAAACACAAAGGAGGGGCTGAAATTTGATTTTTGGAACAAATTACATGATCAAATAACATGAGACTTAAATGCATCATCTTGAAGTCATCAAAACCAAGTTTACTGAAGAAAGAAATTAGAATTAGAAGATTTGTCATAATTGAACTTGTCGTGTATTTGATACCAAACGTGTCGATTGATTTACGTAAATTAGAATTTAGAAGATTTGTCACAATTGAGGTTGTCAAGTATATGATACCAAGCAAGTATGTCAACTTATTTCTGTAAGTTCTCAGATGGAGCCAGATCCTCTCCTTTGACTTCCCATGCATACCAAAAGGAAATGAACTGCAACCCATTATCTGATGAGGTTATCAAGGAACATACAGAATATTCAAAGAATATTCATAAACGGAAGGGAATGATCATGAAACCAACACCCATGTCGAACACAGGCACTTCTGGACACTCCTTAGACACTTTTGAAATGCGCCCTCAATATATACTATATTTATTTAATTTAAGACACTTGTACAATTTTAGACACACGTCTTACATTTCACTTGAACTTCTTTGTTCACACTATATATAAGAAATTATTTACTTTCGGTTATGTCTCAAAATTAAACTTCAGCATAAAAAATCTTGTCAAATTTTGTCAAAATATTGACACGTAAAACACTATAATGAGTTTAAATATGTTTCAATATAATTGAGATAAATCGATCCATTTTATAGAGAATTGAAGAGCCAAGGCCCATCCCTTGTGCAAAGTCATAAGAAAGTAGGATGGGTTATAATCTCTTTTAACATGTAATCATTGTATGTTTACTATATTATTAGAAAGATATGTTAGGCTTTTGAATGCCGGGACATCTCTATGCATGCATGTGTGTGTGAACTCTTTACACAAACAGAGACACGGGCGCACAGAGGACGTGCACGGATAGTTAGTTGTGCGTGTTCAATTAGTGATGAAGGCACTTTGCGCTTGGTAGGCTTGCAAAAAGGAATCGATCTCAAGATATCGATCTCTTTGATTAAGATTGCAAAATAAGTAAAAGAGTGGTCTGATTCCATATGTCGAGGCGCTTGACGAAAATGAGATTGGCGAGGAAGAGCTCCCAGTGGGGCTTGTCCCTATTATCTATGTTGCACGAACATGACAATGTTGAAATAGACACGACACATGGATAAATGGCAAATTCTTAAAAATACACACGATACGTGTGTCCGACACGCGTATCGGACACATTTCGAACACGACATGACTCCATGCTAGAAGCGTCTGTGCCACATAGCCTGCTACTGAGATAGTCGGCGAGATCATCAGGCATAACCATTATGTCTCTAGCTAGATGAAATGAGTAATGGAAATTAGAAAGAAAGGAAAAGAGAGAGTTAGGGGGGGGGGGGAATTTGAAGGGCGGTTGCACTTTCTTGTTGGGTTCTCCTGGTGGAGAAGCAAATTTTACAAAAGCATGAAGAAGGTGGTTGGTGGTGAAAATTACACTTTAGCCCTTGGGTTTAACCTCTCAGTCCAATTAGGTTCAGTTCTGATCATTTTAATTGTCTCGTTAACCTGTGCACGTCCATGGGCCCATTAACCTCACACACACTCTCTCTCTTATAGTGTTGTTTGTAGCTGTAGGCAGAGGCTTTAATACTCCCATGGCAATAACTTAGTTATCCCACCAATAAAAGTGTATAATGTGCAAAGAATTCTTGATCCACTCTATTTATCTTGATCTACATATTATAAAAGTTTTATAAGCAAAATATAATACGCTTTGAAGACTAATTACTCATACATCATGTGGTCATAAACTGAATAGTTTCTAATTGTCAGAAAATTATTTCTTGTCACTACTCACCAATTAAAACATAGGTAAATGACCTTCAGAATGAGTAAGATTTTGGAATTTTCAAATATGTAGATTAAGAATAAGAGAATGGATAATCTACTTTCGTTGCACATGTACTTTTGTAGACATGCATAACTGAGTTAGTTATGACCTAGAAAATTAAAGCTTCTCTCTTAGGAGGGATTTGAACCAAATCCTACCAATTGAAATTAAATGACAAGCCATCCAATTTGAAGATCCACTCTATTGAAATTAATCCATATCATTTGGAATGCCTACAACCAAAGTGCAGAGTATTTTTTCTTATTTTCTTACCCACCCATCAATGTAACCCCAAAATGAATGGCCAAAAGTGGTGAATTGTTTTTTTACGATCTAGAATATTTCAACCCAATGAGAATTGTTGTCAAAGGATTTTAAAGTATTTCCAATTTGTACCCCCCAAATCATAAATCAATGAAACTCTTGATTCTCAGTCGTCCATTTTTAGGCCAATTGATGAACATGCAATAAATGACGAAAAATTTATTTTACGCATTTTATATAATTAGATTATGTTGAATGGCTTGGATCATCCATTAGAGTTGCATAAATATGTACTCTCTAAGTGATAGAATTCATATTCAAATCATACTGATAGGATCCTAGTCGAACTACACACAAATACACACTCTACATAATGTCATCGTGTGTGCGTGTATGTTATGTCTGTTGTGACGAAATAATATACTCTGATACAATTGTTCGTGCATAACCCGAGATACCATACTTGCTATGATACCAGTAGTTGGGAGATACGGAGATCCCCACCGACGACCTCAAGCACGCCATCAGATCAATTATCTCGAGCATACAAGATGAATATTAAAATATACAAGAGAAGAACACACAATTTAACGTGGTTCGGCCCAAACTCGGCCTACATCCACGGGGAGAGAACTTGAGAGAGCTTTATTAATAAACTTGATACAAGGAGATCTAACCTTCCACTTGATGACACAAGAGTATTTACCTTCCCTTTGAATCTACGCCTAGATTACAAGTATACCTTCTCTCTATGCACCTTCACCTTGATCCTCTTTCATGACTTTTTAGGGCCTTCTTGGCTTTTTAGGGCCTTACATTGTTGTTCACCGCAACTTTCTTTTACTATTCTGCTCCACTTAAATCCTAAGTTACAATCTTTATTATAAGATTTTACAATACAACTCCTATTTGGACTATATGAGATTATCTTGGCCATTGGATGCTTGAAGAATCTTGATCAATCCTATTAAGAGTTGATCTCCTTGATCTAAAAGGATTCTAAACCTTTTAATCTTTAAAAACAAACCTTCATTAAATAGGAATTGAATCATATTCATATTCCTCCTGAAAAAAAAACTCGCAAACGCCTGAAAAAACTGATTCACCTTGATTTGCTTCTTCTGCTTCAAGCCATCATTTTCTCCAACTCAATTGGATCATCTCCTCTTAAAAAACATGGCAAAATTCAAACAATCTCCACCTTGACTTGCTTTTCAAGCCTTTAGCAAACCACTTGAGATTTTGGATTAGTACCTTAATTCTTTCCTTGGTTGTAACCATGTCGTGAAGCCTTTAACCTTGCCCCCTCCCGGGGCCTTTGGTGTATTCACCACCATGCCTTGGGCCATCTCGGGCCTTACCCGAAAGCACCTTTTCTTTAGTCGTCCTGCAACACTTAGACCCGTTGTAATTTTCCTTAAAAATCCACCTCGAACTGAGCTCCCTTCAAGCTTTTCATTAAAACTCCTTGACCTAATTTCTTTCCCTAACTTGCATTGCATCACATCCGCCACCAGCTAATTCCTCTTTGTGACGCCTTCCCAGCCATAGGGCCCCGCGGTCTTGAGGCGATCCGCTTCTAATTCTGCCAAGGTCAAGGACTTGTTGTGCCCTTGATCTTCCACCAATCACTTAGTGATGATCCACCTTCCATCGATATTTTAACCTTGAGACATACCGCCTTCACATAACTGTCATAGTCTTACTGTGCCTTCCCGTCGCACACTGCCATTGTCTTTCTTCCATCAATCAGGTCTGTCATCCACGACTGTATTGATGTTTGCCAGATCTATTGCCCTGCCTGATTGATCCACTAATGCCTACAATAATCTCACCGTGTCACGACTAGTCCGTCGTAGCTTTAATCGTGATCTCCGTCGATTCCTTTAACCGATCTATACAGAACCTGCATCAGACATTAAAATCTTCTCGATCTGCATCGACCATTGCATCCAGAATGTTGGAAAACATAGGGTTCGACACCTTCATCGTCTGAATCCGACTACGATTGCACGATCTACCTTCCGATCAATCTCGTCCGTTGATCATCTTCATCACCCTCTGCTGTTTTTCTTTTGACTTGCTACCACAGCGAGCCTCCATGAAATGCCTTGTGTGATGCCTCCGTGAGCTCGTCGAGCTCGTCTTGTTGTCCGCCATTTGCGATGATCCGATCATCGTCGTTGCGTTTATCGTGTTCAGATCTAAGCATCAATGAGCCTTGACGACACCACCTTGATTAATATACTCCAAAGTTATAAATTTTTACCTTAGAACAAATCTGAACTTTCTTATTGTCTTCTTCATCTTGATGCCTACGCCGAACTCCATCGACTTGACATCTTCTTCATCTAGAGCACTCAAGTCTTGAACGAACACCATCAGTTCTGATACCATTTGTTGTGACGAAATTGATATACTTCAATACCAATTATTGTGTGCATAACCCGAAATACCATACTTACTATAATACAAATAGTTGGGAGATACGAAGATCCCCACCGACGATCTCAAGCACGCCATGAGATCAAATATCTCAAGCATACAAGATGAATATTAAAAATATATAAGAAGAAGAACACACAATTTAACGTGGTTCGGCTCAATCTTGGCCTACGTCCACGGGGAGAGAACTTGAGAGAGCTTTATTAATAAACTTAATACAAAGAGAATTAACCTTTCACTTGATGACACAAGAGTATTCATCTTCCCCTTGAATCTACGCCTAGATTATAAGTATACCTTCTCTATATGCACCTCCACCTTGCTCCTCTCTTTCTTGGCCTTTTAGGGCCTTACATTGTTGTTCATCAAACTTTCTTTTGCTATTCTGCTCCACCTAAATCTTAAATTACAATATTTTATTTATAGGTTATAATACAACTCCTATTTGGACTATAAGATTATCTTGTCTATTGGATGCTTGAAGAATCTTGATCAATCCTATTAAGAGTTGATCTCCTTGATCTAGAAGGATTCTAGACCTTTTAATCTTTAGAAACAAACCTTCATTGAATAGGAATTAAATCTTATTCATTATCCTCCTGAAAAGAAAACTCGCAATCGCCTGAAAAGAAAACTGTTTTAGCTTGATTTGCTTCTTCTGTTTCAAGTCATCGTCTTCTCCAACTTAATTGGATCATCTTCTCTTGAAAAACAAGGCAAAATCCTAACAGTGTCTATCATGGTTTAAAAGTCTCGGGCTCGCCGGCACCGAGAAGAATCGGTCTCGGCGACTTGGATCGGACTAAGACGATACGCGCAAAACGCTACATAGAACGCCAAAAAAATTATGAAAAAATCATGACAAATCGTAAAAAAATGTAGACATCAAAATTCATGTATCACATATTTAAAACATATCACCTAGCAATCAAAACAGGAGTACCATGTTCCCATCCAATATCACGTTGCTTTGGAGCCATACTGAAATTTAAAAAATTATCTGTTATATTAAATTAAAACTAAAATTAACTAAATTAAAACTATATTAAATTAAACTAAAATTAAATTAAACTAAACTAATTTATAATAAATTAAACTAAATTAAATTAATTAACTAACTTCAATAAAATTATTAAATTACCTAACTTAAATAAAATCACAAAATTATATTAAATTAAGTTAAACTAAACTAATTTAAACTAAATTAAATTAAATTAAATAGAGACTGAGGGGGGAGAAAGGAACAGAGGGGGAGAGAGACAGAGAGAGGGAGAGAGAACAGAGGTGGAGAGAGGACAGATAGACTGAGGAAGGGGAGAGAAAGGACAGAGGGAGAGAGATCGATGGAGAGAGAGGGAGACAGAGAAGATAGAGAGACTGAGGGAGAGAGGGAGAGAGGGACAGGGACAGAAGAGAGAGATGGAGAGGGAGAGAGATCGAAGGAGAGATCGACGGAGAGAGAAGACAGAGAGACTGAGGGGGAAGGGATAGAGGGGAGAGAGAGAAAGAGAGAGGGAGAGAGAAGACAGAGAGACTGAGGGAGAGAAAATGTCAGAGGGAGAGAGAGACGGAGAGACTAAGGGGGAGAGGTCAGAGGGGGAGAGAGACGGAGAGCGATCGACGAGGGCGAGAAAGAGAAGACAGAGAGACTGAGAGGGAGAGAGAGGGGGACAGAGGAAGAGACAGAGAGAGTTGGGAAAGGGACAGAGGGAGAGAGAGACGGAGAGGGAGAGAGATCAACGGAGAGATGGGGGAGAGAGAGAGAAGATAGAGAGACTAAGGGGGAGAGATCTCAGAGGGAGTACCAGCGGAGCGACGGCGGAGCAATGGCGACGACGGAGCCCTCAGTCGGCGATGACGGAGCCCTCGAGAAGAGGTGAGTTTTTATTTTTTTTCGCCCTTTTTCGTTTTATAGGCGACAAACCACAGGCGCATTGAGCAGATCCGAGTCGAACCCGGATCGGTTTCGACTCGGAGCCGACTCGGCCGAGTCTTGGAAGACTCGACCGAGTCGGCCGACTCGGCTCCGAATCGAAACCGATCCGGGTTCGACTTGGATCTGCTCAATGACTCGGGCATCCGAGTTATCTCGGACCACGCCGAGTCGGATACGACTCGGCCGGCCGAGTCGTATCCGACTCAGCCGAGATTACGAACACTGTCTATCTCTATACTTTTAGAATGAAACACACATGCCTAGACATTAGCTAATGAGGTAGAAGATTTGTGTACACAGCTACTTCTACAAGAAATCAAAATTACAAGCATACTATTCTTGGGGGTAAACAAGTTAATGTAATTCTGCTTTTTCAAAATGCAACAGAAATGTCCATTCTAAATGCTTACTTCTATTATTAAAACAATACCAAGTGAGGTCTTGAACAAGACTCTTTTTAGGTACTCACAGAACTCCAGAAATAAGAACAAAGGAACAATTAGAACATTGATCTGTTGGAAAGCTCAATCAAAAGCTAGTTTTTGAATGAATCTCCCTTTTGAGTTATGAACACAACAAATAAAAGGACAGCAAATGATGCAAATAAATTTGTTTTGGTTAACATTATGTTTAATAAGTAACAAGAAGTAAGGTCTTCCCCTGCATTTTAAAGATTTGATCACTGTATTTAGAATTTTGACAAACAATGGTGAAAGCATGTGGCATCTATTAAACTTCACTCAAGAAAAGGTGTGTGGGTGCAACAACCTCCAAGGCACATATCGGAAAACAGCAGTTATATTTAAGGATTAAGATACATTATACATGTCCAAGATTATGGTCTTATTAGGGAAAAACAGGGCATTAAGAAAAACAGAGTTTGCAACTTGTTGAAGATGATACGTAAACTCAGAACATGTAAAGACAGCACATAGAGACGAACCGAATGGGTAACATTTTCAAGAGAATCCACTATGCAATGAGCATAATCATAACTTGGATATATGCACCATTTGTCACCCGCGTGAGGATGGGGAGTAAACTGGATAAAATGCCAAAGAAAAACATGAGATTAGAGGAAATTTACCCACAAAAAACAAATCCAAGAGTTTTAACAGTTTAAAGTCACCTTTATGCGGTATGCTATCAAGTCGCACATATTCTTATTATCACTTTGCATATCTTGTTTCAACCTAAGAGTTGCCTTGCCCTCATCAATCATTCCTCTTCTCATGTCTTCAAACAGTTGTAAGGATTCTTCAACTGGCCGATCCCTCCATGGGCTGTTCATCTTTTTCTCTCTATACTCCTTGACTTCCTCTGGGCTCTTCATTAGATAGACGTGCCAGAATTGAGTTTGATCATAGATGATAATGCCAGACAATGTTAATTGTTTATTTTTCCACATGAATGATGTCTCTACTTGTGTAATCATAATTCATGGACAGCGTAATGATCTTTCTTATGATCCATGACTAACCTGGTGATCAACATAAGCTCGACCTTTTCTTATCAGCTCAACTGCAAGATTATAAAGATCTTCAAAATAATCACTTGTATAAGTAACCTGATAAAAAAGTGATGACCATCAGATATTCTCTGACCAGAATCAACATAAAATAATTGGGAAATCAGATATCTTCCAGGTAGTGTCAATATAAAAGAATAATACACTAGCATACCTTGAATGGCTGCCAACCCATCCACTGGACTATTTCTTGGATATGTTCAATATATTCGTGCTTCTCAGCTTCAGGGTTAGTATCATCGAATCTAGCATTACAGAAATTCATAATGAGCTTTCAATCAGAAGATCTAGAGAACTGAATTTCAGAGTAATCCCGATGTAGTACAATGTAACAAATCTTCTAAAGCAAGCCAAAGTAATCAACATTTCAACTTAACATAACATGAGAGAACTTCAAACTTGGTTCTCATGATCTCTTGCAACCCTAATAATAATATAAAATTACTGCTACAAAATGTCAGAAATAACTAGAAGATAATATTGTCTCTAGTGAAACATTGAAAATAATACAACTTGCCTAAGTAAATTTTTAATACATATGACAGAACTATCTTCTATGGTCAGATGAGTAAACTCAAAATTCTATTTCATCATTTGCATGGTCTTATAATATTCGAATATAATCCACACACAAAAAGCAGGTGCCTTCGTAAAAAGAGTACTAAGGCATATACATAAGGGTATATTGAAGCCATGGTGAAGTTTAGAAGAGAAGCTGGTATAATGCAGACAGTCCCGTATTGGTAATTTAGTTGGAAACCCAGCGCGCGCGCACACAGTAACCAGAAAAATAATAATAATAACAAAACAAAAAAAAGCCATCTATCATGCAGCTTGTCTTGTAGAAATGGCAGGGTCAGAACAAAGTCAGATACAAGAAACAAAATAATTGGGCAGTATTCACATGGAACCAACTTGGTTACTATATGAGATTTAGAGTGGGAAGAGATCAATTAAACCATTAGATGAGTGATATCAGTCACGCATCCATGATCTGAGTACATTTTACTTTTATTGCATGTTGTTTATAATAACAAACCAGGGAAATCACTTAGAAATATTTTGATGGCTTATATTTGATAAGATAAAAGTCAGTTCACTTCATGACAAGACCCATTATAGTACTAAAATCAGATGCAGATTCTAATGTCTCCCAGAATAAGAGAATAGATCACCATGATCATCATCCAAGCCTTTCCAATTAGAGATGGAATTGGCTGGGAAGCATAATTCAAAGACAGAAAAAGCTCCAGAGAACTGAGAGTTTTAATGAACAGCTTAAAACCTAGCATCAACCCTCAAGAAGATTGGTTCCAAATACCCAAGAAAAGGCAAGAGTCAGACATAAGATATCGAGTGCCAGTTGTGGGCACAATGCAATTTAAGCTCATGCACCCTAAGGGCAATCCTCCAAAGGCCAACTACACCCAGAAAATGTCTAGACAAAGAGATAAGATAAAAATATGAGAATAAAGCTGGTTAGGAATTGTCACCATTTTTGAGGCACAAATAAGCCAAACGCCAAATGGAATCACATCACTAACATGATGCAACCTAAGAGCAAGCCTCCAAATGACAACTACACCAGGAAAATGTCTAGAGACAAGATTAAGAGATACAATAATAAGACTGCAGTAGGAGTTACATTCATCTCTGGGTAAAAATACGCCAAACAACAAATGGAATCATATTCTCTCTGACTGATAAAGCTAGCCACAGGGGTACTAGGGCATACATATCTAAAACTAAGCATAAGGAACATTATACTTAGTTTATTCTTTTCATTTTCTTTCATCTTGTTCTTCACATATGTATTTCTTTGCAAATGACTGCTTCTCAAACAATCCACTTCTCCTCGTGCCCAGAAACTTCTTCCTCTTCTAACTCCAAACAGCCACATTACCCAACATATGATGCCTTCAAAGCAATCATAGCTACTCAAGTTAGCATCCGTTAACATGTAATTCCTCGATCAATTCAGAATTCTCAACACGGATGATGATTCATCTAGTCCAACTTTGAAAGCTTTGTCAGAATACAAGCATAAACGTCAAATATGGGATTCATATAATTCCTCTCAGCAATATCTTCTTCTTCAAATTCAAACTTTTCTAGCAGATCTTTTACAAGCTTCAATACCACCAACCTTATAAAGTGGCATGATTACAACCATGGTAACAGAAGGAAAGTGCCATTGTTTCATACTCTTAACGGGCTTACATTAGAGACCTTGCTTCATTCGTAACAGCAAAGGCTCCTCCTCTATTTGGTAATCATACAACAAAACTCAGCCGTTGCGGTTCCGACTCGGCCAAATCAGAACTGGAACAGCCTTCCCCGTTCTGAGACCGGTCTATAAGTCAACCTATTACATTGTTTGCTCTCAGGGCCGACTCGGCCGTCGAGGCTAACTCCGCACTGAGTCAAGGCCGAATCAAGCCAAAATTTTATATAATTAATTTCATATAATTTAATTTTTTTTTACTAGAATGGTAAAGCTAATGTTTACTTTTGTGAAAAGAGTAGTTAATTTAAATTTAATTAATTTCATATAATTTACTAAATTATGAATTTATTTTGATATTTTAATACTGCAACGCATGTATTTATGTATTATCTTCATGTTTAGTGTGCAAGGTGATATATTTTGGACATGTTATACGTCAATTTTAATGTTCACATTTTTTAAGATTTGTCGTGATTTTTTCAGAATTTTTTGAGCCCTCTATGTAGCGTTTCGCGCGTCTCGCACGACTCGGAGTCGCGACGCCACGACCGATGTAGAATGGTGCCCGTCGAGTCGACGACCTAGACCGCAACTTTAACCATGAACCAAACCTAAGAAAGATTTAGTCTGTTAATTAGGCAAAGCAACAGCAGAACCCCAACACCCACCCCCCCCCCCCCCCACCACCACCCCCCACACGCACAGCCCACAGCACAAGCGCGCGCACGGAAAAGAAAAGAAAAGACAAAAAAAACCACACAAAAGAGAGAAGAAAGAGAAAAAGAAACTATGAAGGAAATGCCCAGCTCTTCCTCCAAAGAATATGAAAGCTGATTTTATCCTTCATAGTCAGAGGAACACTCAATAGCAAAAAGAGCCTCATAGGTCTAAATGTTTACAGGTGTCAAATAACAGTGCGCAAAATTATGCATGTTAAGCTTCATGTTAACATCAGGAGAAATATCAGTTACCAAGTAGGAGAGCTCTTTTGTCAACCAAAGCATAATAATCATTATTAGATCACTTCAATGAAACAGCTTGCTTTTCACATGCAAAATTATCCACCATATAGCAATCTCAGTTTCATTCAGGAACTTTTCCATTGGAAAATGACCCTAAAGAGAAAGTTACAAAATCGGCAATTGTTATCATACTTGTTGTAGAAAATGCACTGAACAATCAACATCATATCGTTAATAAATATGCTTGGAATGAACCCCTAGCCTCATTAGAAAGAGCCACTCAGTAAGCACTCAAATTTAGAAGACCGGACATAAAACATCTAATGAGGATCTAAGCTGTTTTATATCTCCCACAAAAGATCTTATTAGGTGTGATAATCCATAGTCATTCAACTTTCTTTTTATAGAATATGCACAGACCCCAACTTAAAAAAAAAAAAATCAATTCATGCCTAATTTGGTAGCATAAAATTGCACAACTCTTGTTGGCCCACTATCCTTGCCTATATAAGCAACTGATTAGGCAAATATTATGTGGTGGTGGTACTTAAAGATAATGTTAGACAAATATAAGCATTTATACCTGATAAATATATAAATTTCAACAATTACATCCTGAAGCACTTGACAGCCTTCTTGAGTAACTGACTAGAACTACTGACTCTCTAAGTGCGCAGATATCGTGAAAAACATAACATGCAACACAATGTGCTAAGTGTTTGCAGACAATCCTCTGGATCAATAGATTTGGAATTTTTAACTTCAGCAAAGAAGGGTAGTTGGATGATTGTGAAAGAATGTGTGAGAGAGGCTTCAGTAGATGTAAGTTTGGACACACAATGAGAATGTATTTTGAACTTCTCTAGACTATATAACAAACTAACGGCAACATATAGATAAGCGACACGTGTTCGAAATCTACATACTAACAGCAAAAATAGGATGTCCGGACATCTTAAATATAGAAACACCATAACAGGGGAAAAGTTTGAAAGTAAAGCCCCTGAAATTCAAAAGATCACATCAACAATATCCCACACACTTAATGAGAAACAACTGTTCCAAACAGAATAAATACTAGTTATGTTTACCTCAAATAACATGATCCCCCCCTCTCCTTTGCAAGACCAAAATCGATAAACATAGCCTGTTGCACTACTACAGATAAGAAATCTAAGCAATACTTGCTAAGGACCATATGGAACACATTGTTTAAACCGCAGAGTACTATTACCTTGGCATGACCTATATGTAGATACCCATTTGGCTCAGGAGGGAAACGAGTCAAAACTTTGCCACCAGTTGCCTTAATATGCTTCTCTAACTTTTCCTTCGTGTTATGAGGTCGCCATATACTGCCATCGCTAAAAATATCTCAGTATGTACCTGATGCAACAACAGAAAAGATGCTTAATTATGATATAACATAGTAACTTCACCCTTCTAGGAAGTTGCAAGTGGTTGAAGATATAGGAGAGAGAAAAAAGGTTACATAAAAATGTGAACTGCATAGTCAAAATATCTGTTAGGAGAATATAGACCTAGCAAAATCTCAATTTTTGAAGCAGATAACATAACGGAAATCAGAACTGTTTAAAATATAAACAGAAACCTTTATTGGAACTGAGGAATCTGTGTAATTTTCAGGTATAGATATAAAAGTACATGTGGTCAAGTGAAGTTGGTAACCTCTAACCAAATGCCAATCAACGCATAATAATATTTCATTTTCTTCCTGTTCATGAAATGTGACAACATGAGACAGTAACACAGTATTTGGTAAAGAAATAGCAAGCGATAGATGCTAACTCTTGCTACAGTGTCGCTCTATAAGCTCATAACTCCAACACCTACACTCCGATTGCCAAATTGTTCAGGACCAATGTTTAAAATAACGATAATGTAACAATAACGTTTTTCCTTTGTTATGTTAACATAGGTTATAACGTAACGCATAACGTAGGTTACGCGATTTAATATTTATTTAATAAACATAAACATATATACTATATTTAAAATTTTTATAAATACAAAAATAATTTTAAAATATCTAAAAAAATCAAAACAATATATAACACATTTAGCAAGTCTCACAATAAATTTAGCGAGCATCGAGGAACTAAGGTGCTTCGATGCCGTGTGATTCCTCGTCAATTGAAGAGAGATCGACGACGAGTTCCTCTTCAATTGAAGAGTTGTGCTGTTTTTTAATTTTTGGAGCATCACAATCATACAATGACAAGTTCCTCGTCAATTGAAGAGAGATCAACGAGAGAGGAATTGGGGTGCTTCAATGCTCGCTAATGAGAGAGAAATGAAATTGAAGAGGAACTGTAGAGAGAAGGAACCACACGAGAGTCACCATCGTCGTCGTCGACTGCAGAGAGAGGAGGAACTTAGGTGCTTCTACGCTTCGCTCGTCGTCGCCAATTTAGAGTTTCACGTAGATTTGGTCTTGAGAGAGAATCGGTTCGCTATTTTATATTTGCAATTTGTGTAAATAACGTGAGTTACGAACGTTATGTTATTTTCATAACGTAACATTCGTAACGCTCCAAAAAACGCTCGTTATTGGGAACTGCGTTTTTTGCGAGTGTCATATAACGGATGGGTGTCGTTATGTTCTATAACGGTTATAACGAGTTACATAACAAGTTTTTTAAAACATCATGCTGTTTGCACGATTCTATATTAGAAAACGACGTGTTGCACCTCTTTGGCTTTGGTTTTAGTTATTTTGAATTTTTAGTTTACTTTGTTGAACTTAATTATGTTTTCTTTTATGTAGAAGTTTAGTACCACATCGATTATTTTCTGAAATTGGACTTTTGTAAAGCCTATAAATAGGCCCCAAGACTTCTCCTTGGATTATTATTGAATGATTAAAATTACAAATTTATCGTTAAATTCTTGAGATTGTGCTCTTCAGTTTTGAGTGTGAAGCCCGTGGTGCAAGGGGTGTGAAGCTCAAAACTTGAGCCATCTCGGGCCTCGTCCGAATGCACCATTTATCTTTCCTGCAACACTTTAACCCGGTTCACGTCCCATTGGGTCTTCCTTGAAACTTTACCTCGCGATGAGCTCCCTCCAAGCTTGTCATTGAAACTCTACCTCGAACTGAGTTTTTCTCTTTCAGCTTGTATATCCCTCCGCACTTCTCTCCTTTCAGGATTATCCCGTCTCATTAGCTAACTGTGACAACGCCTTATTGCACTTGAATCCATCATCTTTTTTCATCAAGCATCCCTATAGATATTAGATTGTACCGTGCCTCCGGGACATACCGGACCGCCTTCAGAGCAGGCACCGTCTCATCTCTTCCTGTAACATTGATTGTCCCAGTGCTGATGACCTCACAAGCGGAGCCATTCACCATTTTGACTAACCCTTCCTCTTTTACAACCAAGAAGTTGAACAGCTCAATCTGGGAACATAAATGAACCATACTACCAGAATCAAATATCCAGCCTTACTTTGAGAAATATTGTCTTTAACGTAGGAAATCATTAAAACATTGGTATCTGATACATCATCTGCTACGTCTACCTCCGCAGCTTACCCCTTCTTCAACCACTCTTGTTGATGCTTGCAGTCCTTCCAGTGACCTTCCCTGTGACAAAAGTTGCATGCATTCGACAAACCCAGATCTTTCTTTCCTCCTATTCCTTTCCTTCCTGTGACCACTAAGCTTGAACCTTCCTGCTCCTCTTGATTTGACATTTTTCTGATCTCATTTGATAACAGAGTTGTTGTGACCTCCTCCAAGATGAAAGTTTCCTTAGCATAGAGCATGGCGGTAATGGTATGATCATATGACTCCAGAAGCAAACTTAGAAGTATTAACACCTTGTCCTCCTCATCGATCTTGACATCAGCCCTGTTTTAAATATCGCCCGAATCGGCCGAGATATCGTCCGATATCTCCTTTTTTGCCTGTTGCCGATACGATATGGGGAAATCGTTCGCCATATCGTTTGCAGCAAAAAATGGCCGATATTTGAAACATCGGCCGATAAATCGCCCGATATTGGCTGATAAAACACCCGATATATCGCCTGATATGAAATAACTTATATATTGCACGACTGAGTGCAAGTGTACATTATTTTTTACTGTCTTTGCAAGTATATTACATCATTTTTATTAGGTAGATGATATCTATGACTCTAAACCAACTTTTAGTTATCAATATCTCATTATATATAGTGTCTGATATGAACGCCCGATATGCGCGTGTATCCCCGACATCTCCCCCCAATATTCAATATTCGATATGAAAAACCCCATCCGATACGATCCCGATATCCGATATTTAGAACCTTGGACATCAACAACTAGTACCTCGTTGATGACCTTGTTGAAGAAGTTGATGCTCCACCATTGTCGCTTCCTTTATACATAGCTCATATAGTTATTTCTTGAGATACAGCTTATTGGAGAGACTTTTTATCATATACAATGTTTCTAACCTTGATCACAAACCCGTAGCCCTTTCTTCATCCATCAAGTTGTACATGACCTCGTCTGCGAGACATAACTGGATTGTGCTTACTGCTTTCAGATCCATTTCCTCCAATCCTCATCTAACATTCCTGCAGGTTTTGCTGATTTTCCCTGCAATGTCTTATGAAGACTCTGTTGCACCAACGCCTTCAAACTCTTTTAGAATAAACCGAAGTTTCTTTTACAATTGAATTTCTCGACATCAAAATTGCTTGCATAAATTTCAATATTTGACATATCACCTTATCGTCAACCTTTAAGCTCTGATACCAATTGTTGTGACACGACATTTATGATACCAATTGTTGAGACCAACAATCGGGTTACAACAATAATTGTAGTGCATGCTCAAAAACGTGATCGACGTTGTGGAACCGTGACAATATGTAATACTTGTAAAAGAAAACTATTGTAAAGCAAACTAACAATACTAAGAAAAAAGAGTAGAAAAGAATACGAGAATTTAACGTGGTATGGTCCAAACTTGGCCTACGTCCACGGAGAGTGTGTAACTCCTATGATTTTGATGATGTAATTAACTTATAAATTTAGCTACTAATAATTTGGATTAGTAGTGTTGTCTTATTTCAGAATAAGACTTAAGTTGGAAGTTGGATGGAATTGAGCAAGCATTGTTAGACACATATGGAGGATGGAAGGATTATCTACACTTCTAAAGCTCCACAAATTTCAAAATATCTCAAGCTACAAGAGCTATTAGAGCAAATATGATCAAGCTCCACACGATCAAGTCTTTACAAAGCCATATCTCTATGAAGAGCAAGATGGAGCAAAAAACCTTGGAGTTATATTTTCACACAAAATAGAAATTATGTAAGTAATCAAATAGTGATTTTATTATCAACAAAAATTTGACACTAGTAGTATATTACATCTCAATTTCTGAGTAAGATTTTCATTCTACCGCCTCATCCTACCACTCAGTCCGATTCTACCAGCTCTGTTCAGAACTTGCTCTATCTCATTTTTGTTTCTGGGTCATATCTGTTTTGTCAGCAGATTATGGTCAATTCATTGTACTATATGAGCTGCACCTTTATCTCTTGTGTCTCCCATTCCTTTAATTTATTTCTTATCATACAAGTGATGTACCCTCTTGTAAGTTGCACATTAGAGACATCTTATTTGTAACATTCTGTCTCTCACTTTTCAATCTCAGCTGCAGACAGGTTTTAGCAAAACCTATTTCTATCAAATCTCTACAACTGTATTTTTTGAGCCACTGGGTATATATTTTGAAAGAAGTCTTCTCCTCTTTCCCTCTCTCTAAGACCCTAATCCCTTCTTCTCTTTTAAACTGCAGCAGAGACATTTATTGCCCAGATTTGTTCTGAGTCCTGATATCTCTCTTTCGGCTGCATTTAATGCTCTAACGGGCAAAAGTTGTTGCCTCTCTCTTTAACGGCTGGATTCATCTGTGTTGTTACCTGGTTCTTTAAATATAGCCATGTTCATTCATTGCAAGATTAACAACTCATATAACCAGAAAAACAGAAATCAGTGAGAAAAAATTCAAGAGTTATTTCATTCTTCAGAGTTTTAACTTTCAGATCTCTACAAAATCAGAAAGAGTTGTTGAGCCAATCATTTCCATTCAATTTTTGAATCTCAAAGAAGTCTCAAGTATTCAATACAAGAGAAATTCTTTAATTCATTCTTTTCTCTATTTATTAGAGAATCTCGGTTCTAACTTCTCTATCTCCTTTAGAATCTCATTATTATTGTTTTATACTTATTGTGCCAATTTATTGTTGATATAACTAGAACTAATTTGATTACATAGTCTCCAACTGTAACATCTATTTTGATTTGTTGATTGTGCTAATATTGGTTCTCATTATTGTGTTAGAAAACAAACTCTATTTGTGATCTTGTATTCTTGCCTCAAGGAAGAGGTGTTGTGTAAATCCAAGCTCTGGAAAAGACTTGTTGAAATCTAAGATCAGGTAATATCTTAGTGGTTAGAGAATCCAAGCTCAAGGTAGAGTCTTAGTGGTTGTAATCCTTACTTCAGGAATAAGCGTTATAGTGGATTTGCAAATCCTAAAGAGGAGACCTCTAAGACGTGGATATAGAGGAGTTTCCCGAACCACCTTAAAATTGTTTTGTTGCTCACTGTTGTTCATCATTGTTATATACTTGCTACTGATCTTATTTTCATCTGCTATATATTGTGCTCTGTTGATTTTACCACCCAGACTGCAATACATTTTCTGATCCTACCAGCAAACTGGGGATCCTACCAGCCTGACTGTCTTTCACAGTTTGTGTACTCTGTATTAATTAATTTTTAATTACCCTTGACCTTATTCACCCCTATAAAATATTGCCGATATATATCTAAACTTATCATAGTTTAATATAAGTTAATAAACTAACGCCACTCAGCGCCACCCCTCCCCGCCTGCCATGGTTCAAAGTCTCGGTCTCGGCCGCCGACTCGGCCGGCACCGAGACGGATCGGTCTCGGCGACTCGGATCGGACTCGGACGATACGCGCAAAACGCTACATAGAACGCCAAAAAAATTATAAAAAAATCATGACAAATCATAAAAAAAATGTAAACATCAAAATTCATGCATCACATATTCAAAACATATCACCTAACACTCAAAACATAACGTGAAAGCATAAATACAAGCGTCGTTGGTAGAAAAATATCAAAATACATGCATAATATAGTAAATTACACAAAATAATTCATAAGTACCTGCTAATATAATCATTTCCACATTGAATTACGAGGAGGCACAAAATCATCATTATCATCATCCCCGCGATAAGTATAGAAACCAGGCATATAGTTTCCATAAGGATAATAATATGTTTGTGGGTGAGATCCTGTAGGCTAAGATGATTGGCCAGAGGATCCACTATCAGAGTAATATGACGGTAGGGGTTGTGCAATATCAGCTCCATGGTGATAATACCAAAAACCTCGATATTCAGTGCTGCTAGTAGAGTATTCACCAGTGCTAGAATAATCAGTGCCAGAATATTGGCCAGATGTCAAACCCAACCCCTGTAAATGGCCTTCAAGACTATGATGACCATGTGAGTAGTTATCATGTCCACTCAAATAATCATCGCTAGAACTGAATTCGACCAACTAGATTAAGCAACACTAACTTAATTACCTAACTTCAATAAAATTATTAAATTATCTAACTTAATTACAAAACTTTATTAAATTAAATTAACCTAAATTAAGTTAACTAAACTAATTTAAATTAAATTAAACTCAATTAAATGAAACTAAATTAAATTAAACTAAACTAGTTTATACTAGATTAAGCAACACTAACTTAATTACCTAACTTCAATAAAATTATTAAATTACCTAACTTAATTATAATTACAAAATTTTATTAAATTAAATTGACTTAAATTAACTTTAACTAAACTAAACTAAATTAAATTAAATTAAACGCAAATTAATTAAACTGTTGGAGAGAGAGAGGAACAGAGAGAGGGAGGGAGAGAGACGGAGACAGAGGAGAGAGAGGGAAACACAGAGGAGAGAGAGAGAGAGATAGAGAGAGAAAGGGACAGAGAGAGACAGAGAGAGGGAGAGGGGGAGAGACTGAGAGGGAGAGGGAGAGAGAGTCTGACACAGAGAGAGACTGAGAGAGGGAGAGAAAGTCCGACAGAGAGAGAGAGATACAGAGGGGGAGAGAGACGGAGACAGAGGGGGAGAGAGAGACTGAGAGGGAGAGGGAGAGAGTCCGACAGAGAGAGAGACGGGGAGAGAGAGAGACTGAGAGGGAGAGGGAGAGAGTCCGACGGACGAAGAGAGAGAGAGACAGAAAGAGACGGAGAGAGAGAGAGAGACGGAGAGAGACGGAGAGAGAGAGACAGAGAGAGACGGAGAGAGAGAGCCGCTGCGGGAGAGAGACGGAGAAAGAGAGGGAGAGAGAGGCACAGAGAGAGGGAGAGGGGGAGAGAGAGACTGAGAGGGAGAGAGGGAGAATTATCTGGAAGACGGCGACGGCGACGCGGGGGGACGGCGATGCAGGGGGACGACGAGCGCGAGAGAGAGAGATCAAATCTGATCTCTCTCTCCCTCTCAGCGCTTTTAATCGACCCGTCACGGGCGTCGAGTCGACCCGGGTCGGGTCCGACTCGGACTCGACTCGGTAAACTCGGCGCCCTTCGGTCGACTCGGGCCTCCGAGTCATATCGGAGGTGGCCGAGTCGGATACGACTCGGCCGAGTCGTATCCGACTCGGCCGATATTTCGAACAGTGGTCCAACAGAGAACTTGAGAGAGTTTTATTAATAAACTTGGTATAAGAGATCAAACCTTCCCCTTGAATCCCACAAGAGTATTCGCCTTCCCCTTGAATCCCACAAGATGACAAGAGTATACCTTCTCTCTATTCACCATCAGATTCCTCTCTTTCTTGGCTTCCTTTTCACATTCTGTGTTGTTTCTTCTACTTACAACCTTTATTTACAGAGTTTTACAATACAAACCCTATTTGAATTATGAGATGATCTTAGTCGTCGGATGCTTGAAGAACTTGATCAATCCTTATAGGAGTTGATTTCCTTGATCTAAAAGAATTATAAACCCCTCAAACTTAGAAACAAATCTTTATTGAATAGGAACTGATTCCTATTCGAACTTCACCAGAAAAGAAAATCTGCACGCACCCGAAAAGAAAACTGAAATCCAGTTCTGGATCTTCTAGCTGTTGATAGGCCAGGTTGGGTTGTCGACAACCCCTTGCCAACAGGCCCAAGTGCCTGTCGAAAATTTAAAACGAGGCTCTTGTCGACAACCCACTAGGTGTGATCGACAGGCCTGTCGACTGCCACCTATTTTCTGAATTTGCTTCTTTTCCAAGTTCCTCTTTCTTCTCCAATTCGATTGGATCTTCTTGGATCATCATCTCTTTCTTGAAAACAAGGCAAATTTCCAACAACTTCGTCCCAAACTGAACGTCGTTCGTCCTCCCAAACTGAGCGTCGTTCGTCCTCTCAAACTGAGCCATCACCGCCATTGTTCCCAGCGTTGTTCATCTTCATCGAGTCAACGCGACGTCACAATCGTCCTCTCGATGACGTTGATAAGTTCTTGCCTATCTCAACAGAGCTCGCCGACCACATTCGCCACCACTCCACCTAGATCCAGATCTCGTCCTCATTATTGTTAGATCTCGCTGACGCCTTCATCCCCGTTATTGTCGTCAATGTCAGAACTCGCTCAGCCACGTCGCTGGAGAATCGCGCCGCCATGTCGTCACCTCGTCGCCTCAAGAAACCCTAGCCAATTGGTTAACAAATCAAGTCCCACCCGATAGCGACCCGACCCGTGAAGTGTGGCCTGCTCAGAGTTCGACCCGACTTCTACTGACGTCATCGCCTCCCTGCTAATGTCATCGGCTCGACGAGCCACCCGAGCCGCCCCCGAGCTGACCCGACCGCACAGCTCAGGCCGAGTTGACTCAGCCTCTGTCTAGGCCCTGACTCAAACTAGCTCAACAAATTCAGTCTGAAAGCCGTTCTAAGCCCGTTTCAAATCCGATTCGAGCAATTTTCGAAGCATTAGACTCGTGTAGATCAGA
Organism: Agave tequilana; assembly: GCA_038442645.1. Lineage (NCBI taxonomy): Eukaryota > Viridiplantae > Streptophyta > Magnoliopsida > Asparagales > Asparagaceae > Agave > Agave tequilana. The sequence goes on from JAVJIF010023645.1 coordinate 39,977, forward strand.
GCTACGCGTCGACAGCCTGCAGATCTAGGTTCGAGCTTCGATCATCCACCAGGTAATTGTTGAAATTTCTATTCAATTATTTCTTTCGCTTAGTTAGATAGTTCTGAATCTATTGCAAGATAAAATCTATTGATTGCTACCCAAAAAAGTGAGTTTGTGTGAATCTGGCCTTGAGTGAAAATCAAAATTAATATTAATTGTGCGAGTCAATTAACTTGAATCAGTGATTACTTGAATTGATTTGAAAATTTACTATGTTAGAACATGTAATTTAATCAATGTCCCAATATTACATTTTCTTAATCACATGTTAATCAATAAAGTTTAAAAGTTGGTATATCATTAACTTGATCTCTGATTCCTCTCACATTAACATACAACTCATCTTAGGATAGTTTATCTTTAGGATTAGCTAAAAATTTGCATGCCAAATAGAAGTGAGAGAACTTTTTCAGTAGGAGAAACTTCGGCACCAATGAACCCTAACCTTAAGGATACACATAACACATTCATTGTTAGGATGGACCAAATGGACCAACTGCAAGAGTTTAAAGATCAAGCTAATGCCAATCGCAAGGATGAAGGATCTTGCCACACGACTTGATATGCTAGAAACAAATCAAAGGAGAATCCCAGACCCCCTTAGAGGAGAACGAGTCCCGAGATAACAATAGGTCACCTCGGCATAGGCGAGCTTAACCCCACCACACTGAAGACACAGATGCTCAGTATATTAAAAGTGTAAAAGTAGATGCTCCTTACTTCGACGGACATTTAGACCCTCAGGCTCGCATAGGTTGGCAATTAGGTATGGACCACTACCTTCGTTAGTGTGACATATTCTAATCCAGAAAAATTCAATTTGATATGATGAAACTAGCTGGACAAGCCGGACAGTATTGGGAGAACCTTGAACGGATGATGAGATATAGAAGGGAGGATCCAGTTAAGACTTGGGAGGGGATGAAAGAGAAACTTAGGCTGAAATATGTTCCCCTTCCTCCAGTCAGCAGTTACTGAACAAGTGGAATATGTTAACCCAAGGAAACAAGTTGGCCACCAATTACATCGCAAAGTTTGATGAATACAGGAATTGGTGCGGTGTCGTCGAGTTTGAGTCCCCCGAACAGACCCTATCTAGGTTTAGGTCAGGTCTTAGAGATAACTACCGTCGAGAGCTCATACCTTGAGGCATCATGACTTTAGAGCAGGCATATCAGCTGGTCACTGATCTAGATGAGTCTAGAGGATCCTACTTTTACCGAACTGATTTTAGGGATAGCTCTAAGACAATAACCGCTAGCAAACCTAGCTATAGCCGATCCTTTCCTGCTCTGAGTAAACCTGCCTCAAGTTCTTCAAGTGTCAAACCAGCAAGTCCTTCTAGTACAAAACAGATAACCTTTGAGAAGAAAATGGTTAGTGAACCAGTGAAGGCCATCCCGTGTACCAAGTGTTATAAATGTCAGGGGTATGAAAATTTTGCGAACCGTGCTCGAGTAAAACCAAGAACCTCTTAGTGAAAGTTCCCATAGAAGATGTAGAAAAAGATGGTCTGGAAGTGATTGTGCATCAACAGGACGATGATTTAAATGCCTCTGCTGAAGATTGTGAGTTCAATAGCTGCATTAAGAATTTAGCAGTGACTGGCCTAACTCCTAGCTTGACAGAGCCCATTTAGAAGTAGTTAGGTGCACTTTAGCATAGCCCGAACAGGTCAATGACTGGAGAAGAACTGTTATATTCCAAACATGCACAAAAATTGAGAAAAGAGCTGTAAAGTGATATTGGATAGTGACAGTTGCATCAACGTCGTTGCATCGAAACTAATTACCACATTAGAGATGAAACCAGTGAAACATCCAAATCCCTACAAGGTCACGCGGATCGACGCTACATTCATAGATGTTCAAGAGAGATCAGATTCTTATTCAGTTCGCCACAGATACAGACAATCTGTTGGGTGACATATTCCCTATGAATGTTGGCCACATTATTTTGGGACGACCATAGTTATTTGACTTAGATGTGATTATATATGGACGAACCAACTACTGCTCGTTCGTTCATAACGACAAGAGAGTGAAGTTAATGCTGAATCAACCTAAACCACCAACTCTTAAAAAAAGGTTGATAAGGGCAAATGAAAGATGGTGATGAACTTGATTAGCCCGATCAGCTCGAGCAAAGCTTGAATAAAGGGTTGACTTGTTACGCCCTTATGGCTCGAGAAACTGAGCCAAAGATCGAGTTGCAGATCCCACGACAAATTAAACCAATACTCAAAGAGTTTTCTGATGTCTTTCCCAAAGATCTGCCAGGCGAGTTGCCTCCAATAAGAGACATTCAACATATGCCATTGATCTAATCTCAGGAGCAACCTTGCCAAATCTGCCTCATTACCGGATGAACCCTGCCAAGCACGCAGAATTACAAAGACATGTAGAGGAATTACTTGATAAGGGGTTCATTAGAGAAAGTTTAAGCCCATGTGCAGCTCACGCACTTTTGGCGCCAAAGAAGGATAGCAAATGGCGCATGTGTGTGGATAGCTGTACAATTAATAAAATCACTATCAAGTATCATTTTTTTCATTCCCCATCTTGACGATATGCTAGATTTGCTGTCAGACGTCATAATATTCTCCAAGATTGACTTTAAGAGTGGGTACCATCAAATTAGAATTTGCCTAGAGGATGAGTAGAAAACTACATTTAAAACTAAGGATAGGCTATGTGAATGGTTAGTTATGCCCTTTGGACTGTTCAATACTCTTAGCACCTTCATAAGTTATGTTCAGCTGTTTTGGCCATTTATTGGTAAATTTGTGATGGTATATTTTGATAATATACTGATTTACAGCCACTGTTCGAAGTATCGGCCGAGTCGGATACGACTCGGCCGAGTCGTATCCGACTCGGCCACCTCCGCTATGTCTCGGAGGCCCGAGTCAACCGAAGGTCACCGAGTCGACCCGGATCGGGTCCGAGTCGCGTCCGAGTAGGACCCGATCCGGGTCGACTCGGCGCCCGTGACCCCCGATTAAAAGCGCAGAGGGAGAGAGAGATCAGATCTGATCTCTCTCTCTCTCTCGCGCTCGCCGTCCCCCCGCGTCGCCCTCGCCGTCTGCAGGTAATTCTCCCTCTCTCCCTCTCAGTCTCTCTCTCCCCCTCTCCCTCTCTTTGTGCCTCTCTCTCCCCCTCTCTTTCTCCGTCTCTCTCTCCCGCAGCGACTCTCTCTGTCTCTCTCTCTCTCTCCGTCTCTCTCTATCTCTCTGTCTCTCTCTCTCCCCGTCGGACTCTCTCTCTGTCGGACCCTCTCTCTCCCTCTGTATCTCTCTGTCGGTCTCTCTCTCTCTCTCTGTCGGACTCTCTCTCTCCCTCTCCCTCTCAGTCTCTCTCCCCCTCTCCCTCTCTCTGTCTCTCTCTCTCCTCCACTGTGTTTCCCTCTCTCTCCTCTGTCTCCGTCTCTCCCTCTCTCTGTTCCTCTCTCTCTCTCAGTTTAATTAATTTGCGTTTAATGTAATTTAATTTAGTTTAGTTTAGTTAAAGTTAATTTAAGTCAATTTAATTTAATAAAATTTTGTAATTATAATTAAGTTAGGTAATTTAATAATTTTATTGAAGTTAAGTAATTAAGTTAGTGTAGATTAATCTAGTATAAACTAGTTTAGTTTAATTTAATTTCATTTCATTTAATTGAGTTTAATTTAGTTTCATTTAAACGAGGTTTTGGATATTATCACCATGGAGCTGATATTGTACAACCCTTACCGCCATATTACTCTGATAGTGGATCCTCTGGCCAATTATCTCAGCCTACAGGATCTCACCCACAAACATATTATTATCCTTATGGAAACTATATGACTGATTTCTATACTTATCGCGGGGATGATGATAATGATGATTTTGTGCCTCCTCGTAATTCAATATGGAAATGACTATATTAGCAGGTACTTATGAATTATTTTGTGCAATTTACTATATTATGCATGTATTTTGATATTTTTCTACCGACGACGCTTGTATTTATGCTTTCACATTATGTTTTGAGTGTTAGGTGATATGTTTTGAATATGTGATGCATGAATTCTGATGTTTACATTTTTTTATGATTTGTCATGATTTTTTCATAACTTTTTTAGCGTTCTATGTAGCGTTTTGCGCGTATCGTCCGAGTCCGATCCGAGTCGTCGAGACCGATCCGTCTCGGTGCCGGCCGAGTCGGCGGCCGAGACCGAGACTTTGAACCATGTTTACAGCCGAACTCAAGAACAACATATGAACCATCTGAGACAAGTCCTTCGCACACTCCAGACTAAAAAAATTTATACAAACCCGAAAAAGTATGCATTCTGTATAGACAGGTACAGGTTATCTTTTTAGGATTTGTGATTTCATCCGAGAGAGTTTCTGCAGACCCTGATAAGGTAAAGGCAACTACTGAATGGCCACAACTCTGAACAATTAGGAAAGTCAGGGGTTCTCACGAGTTAGTCACTTTCTACCATCTGTTCATTAGAAACTTTAGCACTATCATGAAACTCATAATCGACTGCTTGAAGAATGAGGAATCTCAGTGGACTCCTGCCACCACCAAAGCTTTTAAAGAAGTAAAGAGGTTGATGAGTGAAGTTCTTGTTATGCATCTACCAGATCTAGCAAAGATGTCTGAATTAACATGTGACACATCAAGACTTGAGATAGGTGGTGTGCTGAATCAGAAAAATTATCCCATAGCCTATTTCAGTGAGAAATTAAATGACGCTTGATAGCGATATGCCACACATGACATGAAATTTGACGCGGTTGTACAGGCTTTGCGCTGCTAGAGACATTATCTGCTATCACAGGAGTTTGTGTTGTACTCGGACCATGAGGCGCTGAAATACCTCCACTCTCAAAAGAGGCTAAATGGAAGATATAGCAAGTGGGTAGAGTTCCTTCAAGATTACATATTTGTCCTCAAGCACAAAGCGGGAGTTGAGAATAAGGTCGCTGATGCGCTCAGTCGACGGTTGATGATATTGGTAGCTATGAGCGCAGAAATGACAAGATTCAAAAGATTGAGAGAGGAGTATGAGCTATGTACCGACTTTGGAGAAATATATATCACGTTATGGGACGGGTATGTTCAAGAGATGGAGGGGTTTCTATTACATGACGGATATCCACTTAGATTCTGTAAGATATGTATTCTCCGTACATCTCTCAGGATTTTCTCTCTTGGGAGTTGCATGCTGGAGGTCTGGCTCAATACTTCAGACAGAACAAGACGATTAAGGTTGTTGAGCATAAATTTTACTAGCCGAGTTTAAAGAGAGACGTTAAGATTGTTGGACAGTGTCGCACTTGTTAACTGGCCGAGCAACAAAAACAGATTGTCGGTCCTTACACTCCCCTTCCCTGTACCCAGTTACTCTTAGCAAGACGTGAGCTTAGCTTTTATACTAAGATTACCAAAAACACAAAAAAGACATGACTATATCCTAATAGTGGTTGACAGATTCTCCGATATGGCTCACTTCTTTCTGTGTTTCATAACTTCAAATGCATCTCGTGTAGCTGCTATTTTTCTTTGATCATGTTGTCAAGCTGCATGTGTTGCCTAATTAAGTTTGTTAGTTATTTTTGGTGAACACTAAGGCACAAGATGAGAACCAAGCTGAAATTCTCGACGGCCTTTCACCAACAAACTGATGGACAAGAGTCAATAGGACCTTAGAAAATCTTCTTAGGTGTTCCGTTGGGGAAAATTTAAAAACTTGGGATCTAATCTTGCCTCTGGCCGAGTTTGCATATAATACTTCTGTCAATAGGACCACAGTTCTTTGTCCATTTAAGATTGTAACTAATTTTAAACCTAGGCAGCCAATTGGTTTAGTTTCCATGGCTCATCATTATTCTAGAGTATCAGACTCGCATTTGTATTCACATCTCATATACATGATTACATGAGAAAATCAGAGCCAAGATTATGAAAAATAATGTTGATTATAAAACTTTTGTATATTTACACTATAGATTAAGAACATTTAATGTCGGTGACTATCTAATGGTCCGCTTGAGACCCGAACAGTTTTCTCCGGGAACTGAGAATAAATTGCACGCGCGAAGTGCAGGACCTTTTCAAATCCTCAAGATAATCAATTCAAATGCTTATGTGGTGGACCTTCCACAGGATTTTAGCATTAGTTGTACTTTTAATGTTGAGGATTTGGTTCCATATAGAGGCACTTTTGATACCCCTTCTAATCCATTCATGGATGAGTCTACCCACGACTTATTTTCTGAGACTACCACCACTTCCTCCAAAATTATCCCACGAAGAAGAAAACATAGATTCTACTTTGAATGATCAGATTATCTCTAATAGAGATGGACGAACACGACGCTATCTTGTTAAGAGAAAAGAAAAACCAGAATCAGAAAATTCTGGGATTATTGAAGAGGACTCCGACGACTTGACCCTGATCAACTTGAGCATTATCATGGCTAGCAACAGCTTCCCGGTCCACACTCGACAGGGTCGAGTTTTTCTCACACCGGGGAAATAATCAGAACATCACGCCGTTTGCATGATTCTACACTAGAAGACGTGTTGCACATTTTTAGCTTTGGTTTTAGTCATTTTGATTTTTAGTATACTTTGTTGAACTTAGTTGTGTTTTCTCTTATGTGAAAGTTTGATACCACATTGGTTATTTTCTGGAATTGGACTTTTGTAAAGCCTATAAATAGGCCCCAAGACTTCTCTTTGGATTACTATTGAATTATTAAAATTACAAAAAATTTCAATTAAATTCTTGAGATTGTGCTCTTGAGTTTTGGGTGTGAAGCCTGTAGTGCAAGGGGTGTGAAGCCCAAAACTCTATCCAAATTCCCGATTCCTCTTTAAAACCCTAGTTTCCATTTTTTTTATTGAAGGTGATTGCGGTCCATTTGTTTTACATCACAAACTCAGCCTTACATAGTTAAGTCTCCAGGCAAAACAACTTTTATTTATAAAAGCAAACCCCCAGCTATTAAGTGTCTGACTGCTAGTAAGGCCTTTTCATTGCTTAGAATTATACATATTTTTATTAATAAACGGAAAAATCGTGAAAGTATCGTATTCCAATGAAATTGAAAAAAAAAAAAAACTCTACAAGACAGCTATAAGACTACCAATGCTTTATGGATCAGAATGTTTGGGAACTACGAAATGGCATGTCCAGAAGATAAGCATAGCTGAAATAACAAGTATACCGCAGTGAACGGCATTCAAGAAAAGACAATTACAAATTACTGTTGCTAGAGAAATTAAAGGGAGCATCAATAAAAGAAAAGATGAAGGAACATCACTTAATATTGCTGGAACTACAACAAAGACATGGATGCACCAGTCAATAGTGATTGGATTATAGTTATTAGGACAAGGGGTAGACTAAAATGAACTTGGATTAATACAACAAAGAAAGAAATGAAGGCTGCAAATTTATCTAGAAAATGGTCTTTTGTAGAGAATAACAAAGAAAAAGATACATACGACAGCTGCAAATAATTAACTGATTAACAGCATGCCAAGTAATTTTACACCCTGTCCCTACTAATACCAGCTTGCTTCTAAGTTAATGTCAGGTGCAACTTCTCTGAAATTTCAATCTCATTTCATTACTTTAAGCTCCAATAACTGCAAAAGGCTGTGCCTATGCTCACAGATGCATTTCTCACATGCACTAATGGATCTTATCCTGTAATGAAATACTGCTGACTCAGAAAACCCTTGCTGTCTGTGTACAAATGCTGTGTGTATGGTAGACATATTTGTGCATTCAAGTCCTACAAATTCCTTTTAACTTGTACATGACAAGAACACTCCTCCCCACAATCATTATGATGTTGAGCAGAGATATTAAAGAAGTGAAATTGAACCAAGATGTTCATGGCAAAATTAGGATATGCACTAGCTATTTGAAACAGAATATTAAAAGTTACTTTTCTATGATAAGTGACAGAGCATGATATCCAAAAGAATTTCATATTTCTTTAAAGTACCTTGAAGTTATCCTCAGGTCGAGGAAATATAGAGAAGGGATTCAACTCCTCTTCCGAAGGTACTGCAGACGCAGCTGTGGTACTCTTAGTTTCCTGGTGGCATGAAAACATGTTTAAACAGAACATAACTAACTCATAAATCAATTATTGTTAATGAGCATGTTCCCATATCCCACCTCAACTTTTACAGGTTTCTCTTTCTTCTTTTTCAAAGGCTTTTTATCATCTTCTGTGGTCCTCTCACCAAGTATCCCTTGAAGTCTTTCATCAATTACTTCCTGTAGAAATTTCAAAATAAATATGAATCCCATAGAAGCAGTATACAGCGTGTATCTTGGACGTTTTGCGCATCAAATGGAATATAATCACCTTCACAATTTTAGCATCAGCCCACGGTTGCTGCTTCCTAACCTGTCCGCACAAGTTGCCAACTGAAGCAAATGGGTGAAAAATGAGAAACAATATGGAAAGTACGGAGCAATAACATGGCAAAGATGGGAATCAAAATGGAAAGATGGGAAGATTACAGAAAAGAACCAGATTCTACTATTAAATAATCAGTCAAGACTGATTAATAGAAATTTAGCAAAGACTGAACACAAAGTTTAGCTTACATTATTTACTTAGTGTCCTATTTCCGAAAAAAACTAAGGACGGGTCTCAAAGCATATTTATAACTGAAATGCATCTTCCATGTATTTGGAGAAGCTTTTGACATCACACATGGAAATATTAACTAAAATAATCATCATCCAACATGTAGTATTAAGTCCATAAAAATGATGAAAGGAATGTCCATTGAATATATAACTCAACTAGAAAGGAGCAATCTGACATACAGCACCATTGTGGGCCAGTCCCAAGCCCAATTATTTAGCAACAAATCAAAATTTCACCTAAACCAGTGTAATAATCTATTTAAGCTTGGACACTCTCCTATTTAAAGAACCATGGCATGTCCTCCATCATAAAGTCCATGTCAATTCCACATTCATTATGCAATACATACTAAATTATTCACAAAAGACAATCCCAACAGACAATTTGTGGCCTGCTCATCAGTAACAGGTCCATCAAAGGTTTGAAAACCAGGAACCAACTAGATTTCATCCATACAGTGCTCCAAATAGCAGATCATAAAGGCGATATAGTGGCTGCTATAACATTTCGAGCCATAGTCTGCTAAGCTATTACCCTTAGCAGCAAACCACAGCGGGTGGGTGGAAATTGAAGGGGACGCAAAGCACTCAATAGCTTGCTTTCAGTAAAAAGCAGTCCACTAAAAAGGGTTTTTCCATTCAACTTGTTAACCACCTTAGATCTAGACCTACTTGGTAAGGATAAGATACACTCGTCATCCCTCCAACTTCTCACAACTTCAAATTCACATCTTCCAGTGTAGTGACAGCTTACCAATCATCGACAGTGAGCTCTCTGCGACGAGTTCTTAACTGCCATGAAGGCCAATTAGTGTTTTTTATTGTGTTCAAGTTTGTTTTTATCGTCTTCTTTTATCGAGGAAATGATACAATCAGAGTGATCCTTCGACTCTTTTTTGAAGTTTCTTCGGTCTTTCTCTAATTCTTTAATTAAAGTGAATCACTAATACTTTACTCTTTATTTGTTACTGCAAATCTTCTTATGATTTTCTTGATTATTAGTTACCTCTTATCATTATCTTTTATATTGTTTTGGTTTTTGGCTATAGCTGATCAAGGTTTTACTCTACTCTTTATGATAGAAGTGGATCAGTTTAACCCACTTCATAAGTTAAAACCCATTCATTTAATGACAATTCCACTTTAGCAGCTGCCAAAGCACTCGCTAACCGCTTTAGCGCTTAGCAGCACCTTCCCACTATGCTCTGCTTTCTTTCTGTTATTTAAAACACTGCTTCCATTTGATTTACTTCGATTATATATGTTCTTATACTTGGTCACAAGCCCACATGAGAAGCTTATATGATCACAAGTTGATAAGTAAGACCACATATCAATCCTGGAACCTCCCTCTTCAAACTTGTGATCTTTGTAACTGAACACTAATGTGTTTCCATGTACTAATAAAGAGTTTAATTATTTCTAGGGAACAAATATTACGGTATAAAAGGAGGCACATCACAAGATCCCTCTTGACAACAAGAGCAAATAGGTAGATCACAAAATCTCTGTTGACAATGATAATAAACAGCTCAAATATAAGAAAGCAACAACTAAGCAATATGATGCAACTGTAACTGTGAAGTAACAGTGAATGAGAGAAACATTATAAACATGAGGGAGCCACCAAACTGCCCTAGGTGCTTGTGACTACCCTAAAAATGTCTTTGAATTCCAACATAGACTAAGTGTAATCATGAAATAAAATAGTTAACCTTCATAAATAAGAAGCTGCACCAAACTATCTATTGGCCCGAAGACCTTTCACCCTAGTTTTGATGATGATTAACTTATGAAGTTATTGTTCTAATGATCTTGTGTTTATTAAGTTTCAGATATAGGTCAAAATCATTATTGGTGTTTAGCTTTTACAATAGACTCGAAGTCAAGATTCAAAGCTAGCATGTGTTGATTCAAGATCCCGCGCGTCAAGATCGCATCAAGTACTCGAGATGGAGTCAAGCTCTTTCGATCGTGTTTGGATCGAGTCGTCTTGGAGAAAAAGATTGACAAAAAGACTTGTATCTAGGTTTGTTTGTTTAGATCTTGTGTAAGGATAATATAGTTTTGAATTGCTCAAGTATATACACACAAACAAGTTTATAGTTTTTAGTTTTCGGTTTAACCATTTTAAATTTTAAAAGTTTATGTTTACATGGTTTAAATCTCAATAGAATAAGTTTCTTGGTTTATATATGTGTTGGATTCTATCTACACATATTAGAGCTTTATTATTTAGAAAAACTTTTTTTGAGTTCATGTGTTTCGGTTAACATGTATACGTTTTAAGTTTCGGATCTTCAAGTATATATCTTTCCATTTCATGAATTGTATCATCAAAACAAGTTTACTTGGTTTATATGTGTATTGGATTTCATCCATATGCATTTATGCTTCAAGTTTAGAAAACTTATTTTAATGCAACTAGTTCATATGTTTAAGTTTTGTTATTATCAAAACTTATTTTGCTATTTATTGTCAAAAACAAATCTATATTCATTTATTATGTGTATTGGATTCTATCCATGCACATCATGCTTCAAGTTTCTATGCAAGTTTATAGAAAAATGGGATTTCCATTTCAAAGTTTGGTTTTTGAAAAATACAGTTTTTGGTTTATGCTTAGATTTTTTTTAACCAAAAAAATAGTTCAATTATTTGTAATATGTGTTGATTTTTGATCACACATATTTGTACTTCAATTTATTTACATGAACTTATTTTTGTAGGTTTTATTGGAATTTATATGGGTTTCAAAGTTTACATTTTTAACCCTGAAAATCTTGTGTTTGGGCTGCTTGCGGTCGACCGACCGATCGACCGAAGGTTGGCTCGCTCGACCGAGCGGACCGAGCAGTCGATCGACGTGCACACATGCACGGGGCCTATGGGCGGTTGACCGACCAGTCGAACGACTGGCATGACCCAACTTTCTGTTGGGTGCCAGTCGACCGAGCGGTCGACTGACAGTGGGGATGGTCGACCGGCAACCCCAACGGTCAGAAATATCTGACCGTTGGCCGGTCGACCGGGCGTCGACCGGCGGGCCTGTTTGGCCTATGTTCTGCCTCCAACGGCTAGTTTTCTGAACCCCTATAAGTTGGGTTCTCTTGGCCAATTTTCAACAAGATGTTCAACAAGTTTTTAAAAGCCATTTTGCTTACCTTCTGAAGAGTTTTTAAACAAGTTTTTGCTGCTAAAATTCTTTATCTTTAGTTTCAAAGTTTTGAAAAATCAAAAAAAATAAAGTTTTGAGAATTCTAGTTTTGTTCTTCAATTTCTTCATCTAACAAGAAGTTTTTCCCAAGAGTTCTATTTGTGTTTTCTTTTTCAAATACTTTGTGCAATCACATACTTGAGCCCTTCATTGCAAATCTATCTTGTAGGATCTTGTTTGTGAGAGGTGTTTTGTTTGTGATTTTTTGAGATCACCAAGTTGTGTTTGTGATCCTTGGGATCACCAAGTTGTAAACTTTTCTTTACTTTGCGCTTGGCTTTGTGCCTCCCTCTTGTGTAGAGGTGTGAGAGAGTAGAAGTTGTGTACTCCTTATTTGTATTGTTGTAATTCTTCGGTGGAGATCCCTTTGTGGAAGATCCTTTGTGGATAGTGAAAATCCTTCTGTGTGAAGGCGGGGACGTAGAGCAGTGGCTCGAACCTCGAAACATATCTTGGTGTTTGCGTTTGGATCTCTCTCTCTCTCAACTCTACCTCTTTACATCTTACATTGTTATACTTACTCATATCCATACATATTAGATATTATTTGTGTGCTCACACTGGTATTCAACAAGAGAGCTATTGAAGCACCTCAACTCATAATTTAGAGGAATCGTGAGTAGTTTTAGAGCCCTTCACGGAGAATTCGGACTCACTCTTGGTTATAATATGTTGTGTGTTAGTGTATAAAGTTTTAATTCCGCTTTATTTGTCATTAGATTAGCACTACACCTATTCACCCCCCCCTCTAGGTATATTTTCAATTGGTATCAGAGCTAGCGCTCCTGATATTCAGTTTAACCACCTAGGAGTGTGATCCTCTTTTGCTAATCTATATATTTGCCTTACACACATATTAGTTTGCACTAATGGATTATCTTACTCCACCTATGTTTGATGCTTCTAACATAAAATATGTGAAAATTTAAAATGAGTTCATATTTAAAAGCATTAGGATTGCGTGCTTATCTAACCACTACTAAAAGTTATTATACTAATAATGGCAAGTATATTGAGGCTAATGCACAAGCATTGATTGCATTTAGGCAATCACTTAGCAAAGATTATTTATCTATGATTTCTCATTGTGATTCCGTTTTTACAGTGTGGAACACATTAACCTCTCAAGGAATAAGCTTCAAATAATGTGGAGAGAGAACCCATAGTAGATGAGTCCGATGAAGCATGCTACATGGTCTAAGGGAATGATTCCCTTGAGGTAACTTCGGATACTCATCTTGATGATACTGCTAGCTCTTCTAATGATCATGATAGTATGGATGCACATACTTTAAATGAAGAGCTTTCATTGTTTTGTGAAGATTTGCTTTTAAAGTACAAACTTTTGAAAAAGAAGAGTTTGAATTTAAAGAAAGATAATGAATCGTTATTTTCAAAACTTGATTTGGTTTTGAAAGAGAAAGTTGAGATTTCATGTGAAAGAGATTCTTTGAAATCCCAACTTGATCTTGTTTTGAAAGAAAATAAGATTTTGAAAAGTAAAAATGGATGTTGTTTTAAAGAAAAACAAAATTTTATCTTCAAAACTTGTTTGTTTTAAAAGAAAATGATTTTTGAAAAATAAGATTGTTTCGATCTCTAAAGAATTAGAATGTATTTCTTTAGAAAATGTTTCTTTGAAAAATGATTTTGATTCTCATATTTGTCATGCTTCCATTGATTCATCCTCTTGTGATAAGAATTTGGTTTCTATTGATTGCTCCACTTCTTCTATTGATAGTGATATTTGTATGTTGAAAACGAGTATTGATTGTTTGGGCTCCACTTTGAGCCAATGTGTCATGAACCACAAAAGATTAGAATCCATGTTTCGTAAGAAACATGCTCCACTTATGCATGCACACTCTTCACGGCATACAAATGCTAATCATGCTCACAAACATGATTTCATGTATGCTAGAGTGTACGCTTGTACACATTGTGGTCGTAAGGGCCACCTTGCAAAATTTTGTTATGATAGGTTAAATATTTCAAATTTTGCAAGTAAGAATGTTTGAGTTAGGAAAGGTGCTAACCCCGGTGGACCCAAAAAAGTTTAGGTACTAAAAACCACCCATATTTTCTTTGATGTAGGTGTGAACTCTAATAAGGCGTGAGAGTATTGGTGCCTTGGTGCTGGATATGTTTGAGCTCAAATGAACACAACATTGGATGCATCGCTATCAAGGAAGTTTTGGTAGGAGGACCACCAGGTTTGGTGAAGTGGAGATTAGTTCAATTAGTTTTGTTAACTATTAACTTTTATTTTATGTTTTAGCATGTTATGGTTTTCATGCTCATTAGGATTAAATGCAATGCTTATTAGTCTTGTGATATACATATATAGTATTTGAGATACACCCATTTTTATATGAATTTATATTTATGTGTTCTCAATATTGTTTAGCTATGTATGCATATCCTTCTTCTGATAACACTTGCATTTACACTAATGATTACATTTGTTTTTCTTTCATGATTTGATATTTTATGCTTCATACTTTGATTACATGTTTAGATGTAACTTTTTATTAAAACTTGTATTTTTACTTGTACAATTAATGAGCTACACTTGACTCTTATGTTTGGATGTTTTATTGCTCATGTGTACTCATTAGATGTACTTGTATAACTTAGTTTTGATAATTCTTGCATCTATACTTGTACTCCTTTATTTGTTTTTATTTTACCTTTGTACATGTTTTCTAGAAAGTGTTTAGCTTCATGTATATGTAAATTTTTTTTAAAACTATATGATATACATGTTCTATCCTTGAGTCACTTGCTTTATATGTCATGTACTATTTTATAGACTCAATTCATGTATAAGATAAATAAGTATGCTTTAGTTTTGACAAAACATACATATGCCTTAAAGTTTATTTAGTTTTTTGATAAAAATAGAATTTTTCATGTTTATGAAAAAAGAATTTCATGTGTTTTGATTGAGCTTCATTGTCTTATCTCCATGATTATATGTATTACATAATTCTTGTGCACTCTATATTTTGTGTTTACTCATGATTTTAGTTTCATGAGCTCATATGTGCTTTATAGACTTTTGAGTGTTAATTTTTGTGTAGTTAGCATGTTTTCATGGATATATACTTATGTTTTATTCCTTACTTGAAGAATTTCGTACTAGCTTTTAAAATTACTTTAAAACTAGTTCTTTATTCTTCAATTGGTAAAGTTTTCAACTTATACTAAATTATTTTCAAAATATTATTTTTGAAAACTTCTACCCTATAAGAGCGGTTGGTTGGGCGACCATGCCTTGCGCGTCTTAATTACTATTTTTTTAAACATGTGCATAATAGGGTGGATGTTATGAGTTATACATGATTTCAATGATATTTCATTTTTGTATACTCATATTTTCTTATATATGTATGCATCATATCTCAATTGATATCATATTTCAATTGCTCTGATCACACATACATATATATGATTTCTTGTGCTAGATTAAAAAAATGTTTACACATATATGTTTTATAGCACAAACTATTTTATGCTAAGCTTGATTTAGTTCTAAATGATAATGGTATCTTTACAAGCTTATGCATTGTTTTTCTTTGTATTTCAAAAAGGGGGAGAAAAAATTTCTTGATTTTATTTTCAAACGATATCTTACTCTCACTCTTTTTGCAAAAAAATATTTTGTTTTAAAAAATACTTACATTTTCCATATTGGTATCAATTGTTTACAATTTGTATCTACATTACAAAATGGTTTAGTATATAAAAGAATTGGTATCATGGATTATTTTCAATTGATATAAGTTTTATGATATCCATATTTTTTTTATTTTCAATTGGTATAGTTTATATGATATCTATGTTTCAATTAGTATTTTTTTTGGTATCAACATGTTTTTTGTTTTTTTTAATTGGTATATGTTATCAATTAGTATTTTGCCCCTTTGTTGATGATTAACAAAAATGGGGAGAAAGTTTAGTTTATATATGCATGTATTTTTAGTTTTATGCATATATTTTATTTTGTTTCGATATCTAGTTTTTGATATCATGTTTTTGTTTTGATATATTAGTATCTAGCTAGTGATTGTATTGATATACTTCTTATTTGGTATCTAACTAGCAATTACAATGAATATATATTCTTTGTCATTTGACATCTAGAGCTTATATTGCATATTCATTTGGTATCTAGAATTAGCCATGAATATATATGATTTGTATACATTTGGTACCTAGAGCTAACATTGTATATTTATATGATTGTTATGATTGGTATCATCATGTGCTTCACATTGAATATTTATATGTTTTTATGCCATGCATGAGTTAAGAGGAAGCTTCTATGACTTATCTTTAATCCATGCATATATAACCTCATAAGTTTTCTCATCATCAAAAAGGAAAAGATTGTTAGCCCGAAGGTCTTTCACCCTAGTTTTGATGATGACTAACTTATGAAGTTATTATTCTAATCATCTTGTGTTTATTAAGTTTCAAATATAGGTCAAGATTATTATTGGTGTTTAGCTTCTACAATGGACTCGAAGTCAAGATTCGAAACTAGCATGTGTTGATTAAAGAGCTTACGTGTCTCGCATCAAGTACTCAAGATGGAGTCAAGCCCTTTGGATCCTGTTTGGATCGAGTCGTCTTAGAGAAGATCGATAAAAAGACTTATATCTAGGTTTGTTTGTTTAGATTTTGTGTAAGGATAGTATAGTTTTGAATTGCTCAATTATATACACACACAAGTTTATAATTTTTGGTTTTCTGTTTACCGTTTTAAATTTTAAAAGTTTATGTTTACATGGTTTACATCTCAATAGAATAAGTTTCTTGGTTTATATATGTGTTGTATTCTATCTACACATATTAAAGCTTTATTGCTTAGAAAAACTTATTTCTATGAGTTCATGTGTTTTGGTTTAACATGTACACCTTTTAAGTGTCAGATCTTCAAGTATACATCTTTCCATTTCATGAATAGATTTCATCAAAACAAGTTTACTTGATTTATATGTGTATTGGATTTCATCCATATGCATTTATGCTTCATATGTTTAGAAAAACTTATTTTGATGTTCTAGTTCATATGTTTAAGTTTTGTTTTTATCAAAACTTATTTTGATATTTATTGTCAAAACAAGTTTATATTCATTTACTATGTGTATTGCATTATATCCACATACATCATGCTTCAAATGTTTTTCAATAACTTGTTTTTATATCTACGCAAGTTTATAGAAAAATCGGATTTCAATTTCAAAGTGATTTTTGAAAAATACAAATTTTGATTTATGCTTAAATTTCTTTACCTCAAAAAAATAGTTCAATTGTTTGTAATATGTGTTGATTTTTTATCACACATATTTGTACTTCAATTTATTTACATGAACTTATTTTTGTGAAATTTATAAAGTTTTATTGGAATTTATATGGGTTTCAAAGTTTAAATTTTTAACCCTGAAAAATTTTGTGCTTGGGCTGCTTGCGATCGACCGACCAGTCAACCGAAGGCTGGCTCAGTCGACCGAGCGATCGACCGACGTGCACACATGCACAAAGCCTATGGGCGGTCGATCAACCAGTCGACCGACTAGCATGACCCAACTTTCTGTTGGGTGCCGTCAATCGAGCAGTCGACCGACAGAGTTGTGCCCTTGGGGTGGTCGACCAAGCGGTCGACCAGCAACCCCAGCGGTCAGGCCAGTCGACCGGCAGGCCTGTTTAGCCTGTGTTCTACCTCCAACGGCTAGTTTTCTGAACCCCTATAAATTGGGTTCTCTTGGCCACTTTTCAACAAGATTTTCAATAAGTTTTCAAGAGCCATTTTGCTTACTTTTTGAAGAGTTTTTAAATAAGTTTTTGGTGCTAAAATTTGTTATCTTAATTTAGTTTCAAAGTTTTGGAAAATCAAAGAAAATCAAGTTTTGGGAATTCTAGTTTTGTTTTTCAATTTTTTCATCTATCAAGAGGTTTTTCCCAAGAGTTCTCTTTGTGTTTTCTTTTCCAAATACTTTGTGCACTCGCATACTTGAGCTCTTCATTGTAAATTTATCCTCTAGAATCTTGTTTGTGAGAGGTGTTTTGTTTGTCGTCTTTTGAGAACACCAAGTTGTATTTGTGACCTTTGGGATCACCAAGTTGTAAACTTTTTTTGTTTTGTGCTTGGCTTTATACCTCCCTCTTGTGTAGAGGTGTGAGAGAGTAGGAGTTGTGTACTCCTTATTTGTATTGTTGTAATTCCTCGGTAGAGGTCCCTTTGTGGAAGATCCTTTGTGGATAGTGAAAATCCTTCTGTGTGAAGGCAGAGACGTAGAGCACTGACTCGAACCTTGAAACATATCTTGGTGTTTGCGTTTGGATCTCTCTCTCAACTCTATCTCTTTATATCTTGCATTACTATACTTGCTCATATCCATACATGCTAGATATTGTTTGTGTGCTCACACTAGTATTCAACCAAGAGAACTATTGAAACACTTTAACTCATAATTTAGAGGATCGTGAGGAGTTATTCAAGAGCCCTTCACAGGGAATTCGAACTCACTCTTGGTTATACGTTATGTGTTAGTGTAAAAAGTTTTAATTTCGTATTATTTATCATTAGATTAGCACAACATCTATTCACCCCCTCTAGGTGTATTTTTCACTACCTACATTAATGTCTTTGAATTCCAACAAAGACTAAGGGCCTGTTTGGTTAAGTGAGGAATTGGTAATAGTTCCCTTTGGAACTTGAGAATTGGTTAGTAAGTTTTCCAGTGTTTGGATGTTCTTGGGAAGTGTGGTTTGAAAAATGTTATATCTTTCCGGTGTTTGGATGGTAATATGGAAGTAGGAGTGGAAAAGTTGACCACAAAGTTGACTGCAAAATAATATTAAAATAAAAATTAATTAAGAACAATAAAAATGGACTGTAATTGAAATGCAAGTGAGATTTACACGATCAAAAAATTAACTGTTTTGTGCTACAACTTATTATAAATGAGATTTACATGACCATAAAATTAATTGTAGCACTCTGAAAGTAAGGAAATAGTTATGTAAAAGAGAAAAGAGAAAAAGAAAAAGGGTTTTCTTATTTTCTTTTTCCGGCGTTTGGATAGATAGGAAAGTGAGCAATTATACTTCCCCATTTCCATACTTCCGCCTACTTCCTTGCAACCAAACATGCCCTAAGTGTAGCATGGATTGCTTATCAGTTATATTCATAGCAGGGTTTGAAATATCATTCGACGATGACATTTATGCCAAAACAACACAAAATAACAGAGACGATATCAATAGTGTCGATATGATGATTCAAAACGGCTGATAAACAATCAAAATTGCTGATTCCAATACCAAAAACGGTGACAGATACTGAGATTTCAAACTATGATTCAAGCACCAAATAGAAATTTATCCCTTACAACAATTTTGGTTAGGCCCTATTCTCACATCAATAACGATGAGAATGGGTCGGGCCGGCCCAAAGGGGGCTTTGATCCCCCAAAAAGCCCAGCCCTGGTCCCGTCAAAAATAGGATAGGGTGAGGGTACCCCAGCCCCAACCCTAGCCCCCTTAAGAAGACCTTCTTCAGGCCCTACTGATGAACCCAAATTAAATTCCTAATATATACTCATTTTCTACTTAATATTATTATTAGCTTACAATTAGTATCCCTCTAATCTTCAAAATTCTAAAAATTAATGTAAGGACGCTTAATCTTACAAAAGGTGTGTGGTTGAGAGAGATGAAAAAGTTTGAGAGAAACAAGCAAGAAAAGGTATAATTTCTTTTATTCTTTTCTCTCTTTTTAAAAATTTCTAAATAGCCCTAGGCCAGTCAGGAGGCCATAGGGTCAGCCTGAAGGCCTTGGAGCTTCAATCCGTGTTGGTTGTATTACAGCCCAAGGCAGGGTTAGAGCTGAACTTAAGGCCCCAAAATTTCCTAGGCCTGGTCCGGCCCCCGCCCATTATCATCCCCACACATCAGATAACAATAGAGCCACACCTTGTCAAATGCATAACGGATCTAGTTCAAATTTCAAACCATAGATAAACAATATAAATGGTTTTACTTTATTCATAAATAGAACATAGGGATTTTGACCTTTCAATTTGCATTTATGTCATAACAAGCATTTCTGCATTCTTCAGAAAGGACAGCTCATGGGCAGTGCTCATTAAAAATATATACAAGCTTAGGCTAGTGCACATGTGTTAAACGTGCACATAACCATACTATCATATGATATAAACAAGCACAAAAACAACATGAAATCTTTGGATAGAGTTACGTAAACAGGATTGCTGGGTTTATCATTGTTAAACATAGGCTTGGAGGTAGCAAAATCCTCCCAGAGAAGTAACAAGGAACAAAAAGAGTTAACGGGACCTTCTCGAAGAAACTTCAAAAGAGTCATGGGTAATTATTCCAGTTGATGGCTAAAACATACATAAAAATTATATTAACATTGATAGCAATGACAATTCTAGGGTACAATAAAACTATTTTAGGAATATGCGAGACAAAATGCTGACCATTGATATGGTAGCGCAACTTCAAAACGTCATCCATGTTCTCTTCAAGAACAGAAGTAACTGTCGAATGAATTTCATCTAAAGAAACTTCCACTCCTGCAAATAACACCAGTTGGTTAAATTATAGACAACAAATAAAAGAGAGACTGAAAATCTCTTACTTCAAAAAGAAATAGTGACACAAATTACCATTACAAGCATTCCAGGAGTCACTTCCAAAGACGAGATAAACGAACCGATGTGAAATGCTAAAACAATGCTAAGTAACCCAGTTTTTTTCTTTTCTTTTTTTCTAGAAAATATATAATTTCCAGGTTGAATTTACAATTCAGAGAATCCCAGTTTGCACTAATCACTGGAGTCCAGAAATTGACGATCAGTCTTGGCCTAAACTCTATCTCCTCGCGCTCAAAGCAAAACCTGGAGTTTCTAAGCAATGAGATTTTTTTTAAGCCGATCCAGGATTTCAATGCCAAGTAGAGGACGTGATGTGATAGATCACATCTGTTTACCCCAACTGTCGCTCAGATCTGTCTCTGAGCCGAGAGAAGGTTGTTCACTTGCACAACATGTATCAAAATATTTAAAATATTTTGTATTTGATACGTGTTGTGCAAGTAAACAACCTTCTCTCGGCTCGGAGACAGATCCAAGCGACGGTTGGGGGTAGAGTTTAGGCCAAGACTAATTAATCGCCACGTCCAAATAAAACATTCATATATATGTCCGAAGCTGAACTACAATATGACCTCATTAAGACTGGAGGAGATTTTAATAGAGAACTTTACGAGTCCTTAATTCCTTAGGCTGCTCCAACTGAGGAGATGAGAAGGTTACATTGAAAACTTGCAATTCCAATGCATAACTATCTGCGAATTGTCCACTTTAGTACATTATCATTAGCAATGAGAGTTACTGAAACTATTTGACAAAATAATACTAGATTTAAGACTGATTTTTCAGCTTTAATGTTAAATGGCCGCTGTAAACTTTGGGACTTACCTTCGATTAGATTACTTTACTGCGGCTTTGTTTCCAATTTTCCATGGAAAACGAGAGCAGGTGACATTGCAGTTCAATCATATGATAAATGATAAAGATATAAGTATGGAATCAAATAATGAAACCTCAAAAAACCCGTGGTTTCTGGAAAAGGAGTCGAGGTTGAAAGCAGAGCATTGATCCTATGTTTGGGAGAGGCAAAACAGCAACAGCAGAGAAAATCATTGAGTTAACATGGGGATGATATAGATAAAGGCTACAATTCCCTGACTTAGTATTCAGTCAAAAAAAGTTAAGGGTACCAACAACAATATATATCAAACAAATTGTTGTACATGGAGACATGAAATAAACGTATCATGAACATAAATCTACAAGTACACTGTATAGATAAAAGTTGAACGTTCTAACAGATAAGTAATATGTATGTGTAAATGTTGGTGATAAAAAGACTAAAGGAAATAATAGAAAATAAAATGTATATGGACTGTAATATCTGTTTGAAGGCACTAAACATGCCTGTTTCTTGACAAATATAGAATAAAACAAAACTAAACTAGAATATTTACTCCAGGAATTATGAGTATTTTTTAATATACTGTCATATATTCTACAGCCCTTTCCAGAGGTCAGTATTCATGTAATTATATACAATACAAAAGGTGCAACAAACATTGCAACATGAATGCATACCTACACCACAAGCTTCTTCAAATTCACTCTCGTTGAAACTTTCAGGGCCAACATTTGAAAGGAATGACAATGCTGCATCTATCTGCGCAGGATTCTTTACCTGCAGGAGTTTGAGCAATTATCAGATACAATAATTAACATTAAAAAGCCTAAATGCTTCAAGTACCTACCCAGGCTAAGAAATACAGCATTTACTATACTTGGTTGAGCTGAGTCGAGAAATCAGACTGAACGCTTCATTCGGTAAATATCAAGTTTAACTACACAGTTTGATAATAATTGTGGTCAAGTTGTCATGGAGGAACAGATACAACGAAGAAATTATTTTACCTTTGAAGAGAGAATGTATCTCAGTAAAAAAGGACGATGATTCAGCGCATTAGTTGGAAACTTTGTAGCAACCTACAACATAAAATCAAAAGAAGAACCGATATGAAAATAAATAAACAAATAACTAAACATTTACTTTAAACTAGAGAATGATGATGAACAAATATGTTTATACCATGTATAGAAGATTTCCAACAGCCTTGTTACATCCATTCTTAACATCCGCCTGCAAAGGCAGTAAATTATTAAAAAAAACAAGTAAATTCATAAAAGAAACATTTGTTTATGACAACCAATTTGGTTTTAAGCCTAGGAGATCAATTAATATTTACTAAAATGATTGATGGAGAAATATCAGAAAAGAAAGAGACCTAATATGGTTTTGATTGATTTAGAGAAAACTTGTGATAGGGTTCCTAGGGAGGAAATGTGGTGGGCTTTAGGAAGAAAAACAAACAACTATATATATATTGATATGATTTAAAGATATGTATGATGAAGCAATAACTAGGGTGAGAATTATTGGTAGGAGACTGAGCTATTTTTTATCAGTATAGGCTTACACCAAGGATCATTATTAAGTCCTTGTCTCTTAGTTTTTGTGATGAATGAACTAACTACGCATATTAAGGATGAAGCCCTTGGGGCATGTTTTTTTTTTAATAATATATTATTAGTTGATGAAAATAGAGAATGAATAAGTTCTAAACTAGATAAATTGAGAGAAACTTTAGAATCTAAAGGATTTAGAATCAGTACAACTAAAACAGAATACATGAAATGCAACATTAGCAAAATGATAAGAAATGAATGCACAACACACATTGATGGTCAAGAAATAACTCAGAGTGCTCATTTTCGTTATTTGAGATTAATTATTCATCAAGACCACGAATCAACGAAGATGTGATTCATAGAATCAAAGCAGTATGATTAAAATGGAGAAAATCCTCGGGTGTTTTATGTGATCATAGGATATCAATGAAATATAGGAAAATTTTATAGAACGACCATAAGATCAACCATGCTCTATGGTTCACAATATTGGAAGTCTAAGAAAAAACATGCTCGAAAAATAAGTACAAAAAAAGGAGAATATTGAGATGGATGAGAGGAAATGAGAATACTAAGATGGGTGAGTGACAACACACTAAGAGATAGAATAAGAAACGAGTACAGTTGTAGAAAGTTAAAGGTTTCACCTATTAAGGTTAAAATAAGAAAGATGACTGAGATTGTTTTGGCATGTGCAAGACAGACGAATAAATGTGTTAATTAGAAAAGGTGATAGGATCATAGTTACTAGGGAAGTGAAGCATCCAGTAATGTGTTAATTAGAAAAGGTGATAGGATCATAGTTACTAGGGAAGTGAAGCATCCAGTAGCGACACAACAATAGAAAGCGGAGGACTAGAGGGAGGCCTAAAAAAGACTTGGATAGAGGCAACTAAAAAGGTTATGTTAGTATTTCATATTAGTGAGGAAATGGTAGAGTTGATGGAAGAAAAGGATTCACGTAGCCGACGCTAAAAAAATTGGTACTTTGTTGTTATTGTTCTAGTACAGATGAGTTAATAAAATTGCTTTCCTTGATATGCAATTTGCTTAAATAAGAACATAACATCAATCACAAAAAATGAAAAACAAAGAAAAAATGGCAAAGTTCTCCACTTGCCTCAATGCAACAAAGCAGAACTTGTTTGAAGGTTATTATTCATTTTTCTCAAAAATGGTAAAGTAAGGCATAAAGAAATGATGGTGACAACAACAATGGCTTTATTCCAAATCTTTGGGTCTGACAACATTAATCCTCAGAGCCATCCAATTCTATTAAGGACATATCCTTGGTAAATTAGGTACTAAGAGTATAATACTCTTTTCTTATGGCCCCCATCCATTTTGGTGTGCCCGTAGTCCTATCCACTCCTTAAACATGATATATCGGAATGGAACATGTACAAAGCATCTCAACTAATTCCTCATTCCTCATTTTATCCTTTATCGAAGTTGCTTCTAACTTCTTATGAATGTAATCATATGTTTTATCCTAATTGTTGGCATATACCACTCATTCCTCTCGAGAATCTCAGCATTCTTCTAAATTTTTCTTCCTCTAAAGTTTTCTAGACATTTTTTCCCCTTAGTTGCTCAATATCTTTACTATTATAACCACAACCCTTTTGATTAGAATTCTAATTTGATTGTGATTCACGTTTGTGTCACGTTCAAACTAAATCAATCCATCTATTTACTAACTATTAACAAATCTTGAAATCTAGCCATACATATATATCCTCATTTCAAAAAGAAATTTTAAAGTAAAAAAATAGCATTTATTAGATAGAGAACCAAGAATTCAATGTATCCCTCTTCATGATTACATATCTAAAATTTCTCAGTGTCATTAATCTCTCTCTCTCTCTCTCTCTCTCTCTCTCTCTCTCTCTCTCTCTCTCTCTCACACCCCCCCCCCCCCCCCCACCCCCCCCCCCCAACACACACACACACCCATGTGTCCAAAAGAAAGTGAAATAAAAAAATATTACAATACCCAAAAAAAACTAACCATAACATTTACATCTATTATATCTCAAGAAATGTTTGAAATTATAAAAAAAAACATTTATTAGAGATCTCTATTTTTGAAAAAGAATTTTTAAATAAAAAAGGAGAAGGGGAGAAATTATACCTCGCGGATGACATTGGTAAGGTTGGCGGTGACCTTAGGGTTGACAAGGGCGTTCTCCGCCGTCCGTTTGTCCAGTCCTATCGACAGAAACAACTCCAGATTCCCGCCGTCCTCCGCCGCCGCCGATTTAGCCATTGCGATTTCTCTGCTTTTCTTCTGCTTCGGCTTCGATTTCGATGGTCGAATAAAGGTAGAGCGACCTGAAGAGAGCGAGGTCACAGACTCACAGAGTCAGCACAAGCCTCCGGGCGTCCGAATGGGTAGGGTTTGAGTTGAACCCGACGCGGATGGAACCCAATATTGGGCTCTCTAGTTTGATTAAGTTTGACCAGAAAAGCCTAGCCCAGTATTAAACCCATTGGGCCCATCAAATTATTCGTTGGGCCAGCTTTAGATTTGGGCTAGGTTTTGGTCTGGGCTTGCAATGCACTTGCGCGTTTTGGACGGTAGTTTTGCGAGACAATTGGGAGAAAAATTATCTTTTTTGAGAGAGAATTCTACTTTGTAATCTTAGGAGATAGTAAAATGAAAGTTTGGTTGATGAAAACATCAATTATTTT
>JAVJIF010023646.1:0-53753 GCA_038442645.1 Agave tequilana
CTAAGTTTCATGCCTTAACAAATATACATGACTCTAAGTTTTACAAAGATGAATATCATGTTTAAATCATGTATGTATACTTTTTCTAGCATGATACTTAGCTATCCTTACTTCAAAATATTTCTACAAAAATTCCAAGTTCTGTCTCTTGCTGTTTTTCTGTTCAGGCAAGACCGGCCGACCGGACCGGCCGACCGGCGCTTGTATCCAGTGACGTGCACGCTTGTGCATGTCTGTCGGCCGACCGCCGGGTCTCGACCGACTGAAAGCAGTTTTGCTCTCGGGTTTTCTGGGTCGACCGCCCGGTCGACCGCCTTCAGAAAACTGTGTTTCATTTTAGAGGACGGTCGACCGAGCGATCGACCCGAGCCCAACGGCTCCTTGCCAGCAGGGCGGATGGCCGACCGGATCCGGTCGACCGCCAGGCTGCAAAGTCCCAACGGCTCTTTCCTCTTTGGTCCAATCTGAATTATGTTTTATAAATCTATTTTGGCAGACTTTTTCTGATTTTTTGGAGATCTTTTTCAGATCAAATAAGCTTAAAATAAATTGATTTAACTCTTTCCTCTCCCTATAAATTGAGGAAAATAGGCTCTTGCAAGATACCAAGAAAAATCCTTAAGTTTTCAAAGTTTTTAAAAAAGAGAAGAAAAGTTTTTAAGCTCTCCATTTTCCATTCTTTCTTGAGCTTGTTTTCAGTTGTGTTTTGTAGCAAAGATCATTCTACAACTGAGTTTTTCTCACTACACTTCTTAGAGCCAAAATTCCCTACTCAATCTATAAGGAGTTGTAAAGAGAAGAGTGCTTGTAAAGAGTTTGTGATCCTTTTAGAGATCACTTGGCTACTTGTTACTCTTTGTTCATCTTGTGGAAACACCTCTTCGGTAGAGGTTCTTGTAAGTGGTGGAGCTCGGTGCTCTGGTCTTTGGTAGACCGTGTAAGCGTCCTCGGTGGATAGTGGAAACCCTTCACGGAGGTGAAGGCGGGGATTAGAGCAGTGGCTCGAACCACGAAACAAATATCTTATGTTTGCGATTGCTTTGCGTTCTTGTCTTCTATTGCTCATTATATCTTGCTTGTGTTATAGTCTTTCTTTCCTTGTGTTATTGCTTTCATATACTATTGCTTGTGTGTTCTACATCATTACATATCATTCATACTTTGCCATTATCGATCAAATCTCATACAACAAGGTTGCATTGTGCACCTCCAACTCATATTCAAGAGGAATCACGAGGAAGGAGTTCAGAGCCCTTCACCGGGTATACGGCTCCTAGTCTTGTTTTGAGAGATCGTTGTATCATTCATCTTAGTTTTAAAAAGTCATTAGATTAGCAATTACACCTATTCACCCCCCTCTAGGTGTTTTTCAATTGGTATCAGAGCATGGACTCTAGGCTCTTGGCTTAACAACCTTAGAGAGATCCTAATTTTGCTAATCATTTCATTCATTTTCACTTAGTAAAGATGGCCGATGGTATTAAGACACCCCCTAAGTTTGATGGACTTAACTTTCCCATATGGAAGGTTAAGATGACCGTTTTCTTGCAATCTCTAGGTAGTCGAGTTGCAAAGGCCGTGACCAAATACTTTAGTGCACCCCCCGGTGATGAATCCACTTGGTCCGAAATTGAGACTAAGAAGTTTGATGCCAATGCTAGGGCTCACTATGCACTACTTCAAGCCCTCAATGATGATGACATTGCTAGAGTCATCCATTACAAATCCGCATTTGAGATTTGGACACAGTTGCTTGTTACACATGAGGGGACCTCACAAGTGAAGAGGGCTAAGATAGACTTTCTTCAGTCCCAATATGAAAACTTTTGCATGCAAGAAAATGAAACCATAGATGATATGGTTACAAAATTACTAAGATCACTAATGACTTTCTTCTCTAGGTGATGCCATTGATAATGACCAAAGAGTTAGAAAGATCATCCGGGCTCTTCCTCCTTCATGGGAAGTTAAAGCAACAACCTTGAAGGAACTCAATGACAAGGAGGAGATGGAGCTAATTGGTCTCATTGGGAACCTCAAAACCCATGAGATGGAAAGAAAAGCAAGAGAGATATGGCTCCCTCCAAGAAGAAGACTATAGCCTTCAAAAGTCAATCCACACACTCCGACGAAGACGATGAAGAAGAAGATGACGAAGAGCTCTCACTTCTTGTGAAGAACGTTTGGAGGATGTACAACAAGGCTAAATTTCAAGGAAGAAGGAGATGGCAAGGAGGCAAAGAAGAAAGAAAAATTATTTGCTTCAACTACCAAAGACCGGGACACATTGTTGCGGAGTGTCCGGATAAAGTAAAGCCCTCCACATCCAAGAAGCCCTTCAAGAAGAAAGCAATGAAGGCAACATGGGATTCTGAGAGCGAATCCGAGGAGGAAATCGACACCGCCAACATGTGCTTCATGGCTAATGAAAGCACAAGCAAGGTAACCCCTTCCACTTCTTTTGATGATGAACTTTCCATGGATGAACTAGGAGAAGCTTTTGTAGAATTATCACATAACTATGATTTTTTAAAGAAAAATATTTGAAAATGAAAAAGGAAAATGAGTCTCTTAATCATCAAGTATTTACCCTTTCTAAAGAAAAAGATGACTTGCTCTCTACTTTAGTTACTACTCAAAATGATTTTGATAAGTACAAATTTCTTGTAAAGGCAAGTCCCCACTAGTTGATTCTAATGAGATTACCATACTTAAAGAAAGAATAGACTCATTAGGAATTGTTTTGAAAAATTGTGAGTTTGATAAAAAGAAAATTGAGGCTATGTTTCCTAAGAAATAAGCCCCTAAGAAAAATGCTTTCCATGCTCATGCCCATGTTCATACCACACAACCTTTACATCGTGGCAAACCCCAAAACATGCTCACACTTCACACACACATCATGCATTCATGTATGGTAAAGTGTTTTCATGTTCACATTGTGGGCGTAAAGGACACTTAGCCAATTTTTGCTATGATAGACTAAATGCATCTCGTCATAATGTTTGGGTTCGAAACACTAACTTTCAAGGACCCAAGAAAATTTGGGTACCAAAATCAATGAATTGTTAAATGATGTAGGTACCTTCCAAAGCCCAACGACATAGAGGATTGTGGTATCTTGATAGTGGTTGCTCAAGGCACATGACTTGGGACATCAACAACTTTGCAACCCTATCAAGATACCATGAAGGTGGCACCGTCACCTTCGGAGATGATGCCAAGGGTAAAATCATCGGTATCGGTAATGTTAAACTTGGTACATCCCCTTTAATTGAAAATGTTGTTTTAGTTGACGGCCTCAAGCATAATCTCTTGAGTGTTAGTCAACTTTGTGATAAAGGTTTTGATGTAGTTTTTTGATAATGTAGTTTGTAAAGTAATTGATAGAAGTTCTAATATTTGTGTGTTTTCCGGTTTTCGTGAAAATAATGTTTATATGATTGATATGTCTAATATGTCTTGTAATATTACTTGTTTAAAAGCCCTCGATGATGACTCTTGGTTGTGGCATAGAAGATTAGGCCACATTTCATTTGACCATATATCTAGGTTAAACACAAAGGAAATGGTGAAAGGTATTCCTTGCTTGAACTTTGAAAAGGACCGAGTTTGTGACGCATGTCAATTTGGGAAACAAACTAAGTCTTCTTTCAAGTCAATAAGGATATCATGACATCACGTCCTTGGAGTTAATCCATATGGATTTATTTGATCCTACACAAACCAAAAGTCTAAGTGGGAATAGGTTTGCATTTGTTTTGGTTGATGACTTTTCACGTTTTACTTGGGTTTTCTTTCTTGAACATAAAAACCAAGCCTTTTCACATTTTCAAGCCTTTAAGAAAAGAGTTGAAAAGGAAAAAGATACTTCAATTGTAAGAATAAGAAGTGATAGAGGAGGTGAATTCATTAACCTACCCTTTACCACTTTTTGTGAAGAACATGGAATAAAGCATGAACTATCTTGTCCTAGAACTCTACAACAAAATGGAGTAGTTGAACGGAAAAATAGAACATTACAAGAGATGGTTAGGACATTGGCTTAGTGAATATGGTCTACCACATTATTTGTGGGCCGAGGCCGTTAATACCTCATGCTATATATCAAATCGTGTTTCTTGTGTAAAAATACTTCAAAAACTTCTTTTGAAATGTACTTTTCTAGAAAACCAAATGTTTCATATTTCAAAGTATTTGGATGCAAATGTTTTGTTTTAAATACAAAAGATAATTTAGAAAAATTTGATGCTAGATCTTATGAGGCAATTTTTGTGGGTTATTCTAATACTAGTAAGGCTTATAGAATCTTCAATAGATCATCTTTGACTATTGAGGAATCTATACATGTTAAATTTGAAGAATCTAACTTATTTATTAAGAATGTTGTAGAAATAGATGCATTGGATGAAGGCTTGGAGAAAGTGACCTTGGAGGATACACCTACTATGGGAGACAAGCCAAAGGATGATGAAGGAAGTGAAGCTAAAGTAGAAGAGGCTCAAGGAAATGAAATCAAACAAATGAAGTGGAGCCTACTCAATAACTTCCAAAGGATTGGAGATACAATCCACATCATCCCAAGGACCTCGTCATAGGTGAAGTATCAAAAGGGGTAACCACTCGCTCTAAACTTCATGATTTTTGTGGTCATTATGCATTTATTTCT
Source organism: Agave tequilana (assembly GCA_038442645.1). Classification (NCBI taxonomy): domain Eukaryota; kingdom Viridiplantae; phylum Streptophyta; class Magnoliopsida; order Asparagales; family Asparagaceae; genus Agave; species Agave tequilana. The sequence goes on from JAVJIF010023646.1 coordinate 4,670, forward strand.
CATGTTGAAGCCAAGAACATCCTCGAAGCCAAGGCCGATTCATATTGGTTGCTTGCCATGCAAGAGGAGTTCAATCAATTTGAGCGCAACCAAGTTTGGCACCTTGTTCCTAGGCCCCACGATAGACCAACAATTGGTACTAAGTGGATCTTTAGAACAAGTTGGATGAATCGGGTAATGTAGTTAGAAATAAAGCTAGGTTGCCCAAGGTTACACTCAAATCGAAGGAATCGATTTTGAAGAAACCTTTGCACCCGTAGCACGGCTTGAAGCCATACGGATGACACTAGCGTTTGCCTCATATAAAGATTTTAAATTATTTCAAATGGATGTTAAAAGTGCTTTTCTAAATAGTTTTATTGAAGAGGAGGTGTATGTTGAACAACCCCCCAGGTTTGTTGATCCTACACATCCGGATTTTGTTTTTAAATTAGATAAAGCTCTTTATGGTTTGAAAAAAGCCCCTAGGGCTTGGTATGAAAGACTTTCTTCATTTCTTAATTTCAAATGGTTTTAAGAAAGGTAAAATTGACACAACATTGTTTACAAAACATGTAGAAAATGATATACTTATTGTACAAATTTATGTAGATGATATTATTTTTGGTTCTACTAATGTATCTCTTTGCCAAGCTTTTGAATCATGCATGAAAGAAGAATTTGAAATGTCTATGATGGGGGAACTCAATTATTTCCTTGGACTCCAAATCAAGCAAAGGAAGGATGGGATCTTCATCAATCAAGCCAAGTACACAAAAGAACTCATCAAAAGGTTCGGGCTTGAAGGAGCTAAAGTAAGCAAAACTCCCATGGCAATAACCACGAAGCTTGATAAGGATGAACAAGGTAAAAGTGTAGACATTAAACTTTATCGTAGCATGATAGGTAGCTTGCTTTATTTAACAGCTAGTAGGCCGGATATTATGTTTTCCGTTTGTCTTTGTGCACGTTTTCAATCTTGTCCTAAAGAGTCTCACATAATTGTGGTTGAACGCATAATTAGATACCTTAAGGGCACTATTGAAATGGGTTTGTGGTATCCGAAAATCGGTCAGTTTTCAATAACGAGTTTTTCGGATGCCGACTATGCGGGTTGTAGGGTAGATAGGAAGAGCACAAGTAGAACATGTCAATTCCTAGGTAATTGTCTTGTATCTTGGTCTTCCAAAAAGCAAAATTCGGTAGCCCTTTCAACCGCCGAGGCGGAGTATGTTGCAGCCGGAGCTTGTTGTGCACAAGTTCTTTGGATGAAACTTACTCTCCTTGACTATGATTTGCATTTTGATCATGTTAAAATATTTTGTGATAATACTAGTACAATTCATATGACAAAGAATGCAAATCAACATAGTAAAACCAAACACATTGACATTAGATATCACTTTCTTAGAGATCATTATGAGAAAGGTGATATTGATATAGATTATGTTTTTACCGATTTTCAACTTGCCGATATTTTTACTAAACCATTAGATTATGCTAGATTCTCTTTTATTTGTGGTGAGCTGAATGTTTGCATTATGGATTCTTAAAGATAAATGTTTTATTGTTTTGTTTGTTTAGTTTAACCCTTTTTGATGTATAACAAAAAGGGGAGAAAAAGAATAAGTTTGTTTGTTTAAATTGTTGTTTATGGTTTATTTGAGTTTTTGACAAAAACTATTGTGTTTTCAATGCTTTATGTATCTTGCTTTTCATAGTCATTCTTTATACATAGCATTATTGAGGGGGAGCTTTCCAAGCTCTTCTTCCCTTTTTCTTTGTTTAATAACTTATATGTTTTGTCATCATCAAAAAGGGGGAGATTGTTGGCCCAAGGTTACAATCACCCGTTTTTAGTGTGTTTTGATGATTACAAAACATATTAGTTATTTGTACTAATAATGTTTGTTGTTTTAGTGTATTTCAGGGTTCTAATTAAACTAGAAGTTTTCTTCCCTAAAGGAAGGTGTTTTGACTCAAGTCACCTCAATTCGGGCTCAAGTATCAAGCTTTCAAGATCATATGGAGAATCCCACTTGAAGTACTTGTAGTCCTTAGAACCAATGTAAGAAATAGTTTGTTAAAGTTTGAGTTTTGGAAATTGGCTCTAGGATACACACAAACATTTTTGTATACAAGTTTTCATGTTTAAAGCTTTTGTTTCTAAGTTTCATGCCTTAACAAATATACATGACTCTAAGTTTTACAAAGATGAATATCATGTTTAAATCATGTATGTATACTTTTTCTAGCATGATACTTAGCTATCCTTACTTCAAAATGTTTCTACAAAAATTCCAAGTTCTGTCTCTTGCTGTTTTTCTGTTTCAGGCAAGACCGGCCGACCGGACCGGTCGACCGGCGCTTGTATCCAGGACGTGCATGCTTGTGCATGTCTGTCGGCCGACCGCCGGGTCGACCGACTAAAAGCAGTTTTGCTCTCGGGTTCTCTGGGTCGACCGCCCGGTCGACCGCCTTCAGAAAACTGTGTTTCATTTTAGAGGACGGTCGACCGAGCGGTCGACCCGAGCCCAACGGCTCCTTGCCAGCAGGGGGGATGGCCGACCGGACCGGTCGACCGTCAGGCCTGCAAAGTCCCAACGGCTCTTTCCTCTTTGGTGCAATCTGAATTCTGTTTTATAAATCTATTTTTGGCAGACTTTTTCTCAGTTTTTGGAGATCTTTTCCAGATCAAATAAGCTTAAAATAAATTGATTTTAACTCTTTCCTCTCCCTATAAATAGAGGAAAATAGGCTCTTGCAAGATACCAAGAAAAATCCTTAAATTTTCAAGTTTTTAAAAAAGAGAAGAAAAGTTTTTAAGCTCTCCATTTTCCATTCTTTCTTGAGCTTGTTTTCAGTTGTGTTTTGTAGCAAAGATCATTCTACAACTGAGTTTTTCTCACTACACTTCTTAGAGACAAAATTCCCTACTCAATCTATAAGGAAGTTGTAAAGAGAAGAGTGCTTGTAAAGAGTTTGTGATCCTTTTAGAGATCACTTGGCTACTTGTTACTCTTTGTTCATCTTATGGAAACACCTCTTCGGTAGAGGTTCTTGTAAGTGGTGGAGCTCGGTGCTCTGGTCTTTGGTAGACCGTGTAAGCGTCCTCGGTGGATAGTGGAAACCCTTCACGGAGGTGAAGGCGGGGATTAGAGCAGTGGCTCGAACCTCGAAACAAATATCTTGTGTTTGCGATTGCTTTGCGTTCTTGTCTTCTATTGCTCATTATATCTTGCTTGTGTTATAGTCTTTCTTTCCTTGTGTTATTGCTTTCATATACTATTGCTTGTGTGTTCTACATCATTACATATCATTCATACTTTGCCATTATCGATCAAATCTCATACGACAAGGTTGCATTGTGCACCTCCAACTCATATTCAAGAGGAATCACGAGGAAGGAGTTCAGAGCCCTTCACCGGGTATACGGCTCCTAGTCTTTGTTTTGAGAGATCGTTGCATCATTCATCCATCTTAGTTTTAAAAGTCATTAGATTAGAAATTACACCTATTCACCCCCCCTCTAGGTGTTTTTCAATTCTTCTATTTTTGATTTTGATATAGAGTATCTTAAAGGTTCAAATAATTCCTTACCCGATTTCCTAACTCGTGAATTCTTAACCACAAATTCAAAATGAGTACCGACAAAGGCAAATCTCCGATTCAAAAGACCGACAAATTCCAAAGACTATGAAATAAAAATCTCATCACTTTCATCCTCGCCTATTCAAAGTCCCAATAAATTCCAAGTCTTAGGTAATTTTCCTCCTCTTCCTTATGCCATGACTCTTCAAACGCCTTCTGCCAAAATTCAAAACACATCACGCCCTCAGTCAACATCTGATTCATCTCCTTATTTCACCAAAAGGAATCCAAAACATCTACTCCTTACCACCTTTACTGAAATTCCTGATTACAAAACCCTCTCCTCATTTGTTAATAAAATCCTACCTTCTGGTTGTCAATGGATTCCAGACGACCCACTCAAAACTCAACGATATTATGAACTTGTTCTCGTTGACTCTGGCTCTATTGAGCTATATCATTCTATAGACAAAAACAATCCCGACAGAATCTCTTATTCAAAATGCATCATCAAAAGAGTAATCAAACCGACAGAATAGGCATCCTATGCTACAATGAAGGATTTTATAGTCAATTATATTCCAAAAGGTTACTCCTATCATGATTATCGGATGGCCTGGTATCGCGCATTCCTCTACAGACCATTTGATCATTCATGATTTTTTACCTTTCATTCAAACTGTCAAGAAGATTTTCCAATTTGATTCTATGAGTGGTGGCATTCATACGGACCCACAACAGATATTCTACCACCAGCAATACTCAAAGGCTTCAATCCCTACCTACTCAAAGCCAAAGGACTACACTATGTCAAGACAGTATAGTTCTACAGAGAATTTAAGGTTCCATGGATTTTCTGTTGGAGTTACAGAGTTGCTCAACATTATAGTATTGCCGACAAATTTCCTATGAGTCTCTTCCGAGAATTCAAAATTAAATGGTGGGACAAATTTAATCAAGCTCTCTGTTCGGACACAACAATTACTGAATTCCTCGCCACCGGCAAAAAAACTCCAACATCATATTCAACAAATTGCCAAGCAAACGGATCCTTCCACTACTCCAAAATCCAACTCCAAAACCCAGTTCAACTCCCAGACGACTCTGATTCAGAAGACGAATTCCAACTGTTCTTACAATTCCAAAAATTTAAGAAGATGCAGAAGCAACTCAACCGTTCCCGGGCAAACTCCACGACATCCTCCACCTCCATCGATCCCATCGGTGGCCAAGATCCCTTTGATATGTAAAAAAGAAGAGAGAGAGAGAGAGAGAGAGAGAGAGAGAGAGAGAGAGAGAGAGAAGAAAAGACACTTTCTGTAGATTTCACCATCAGAAGACAGAAGACAAAGCACTCATCACAAGAAGACAAAATACTGTCACTCATCACAAGACGACAAAAGCAGACAGCATCTCCAGCTCAAAAGCATCACCCGATTCGACAGCATCGCCAGATCAAAAGCAAAAGACGAAAATGACAACGCACTTATCTTTCCAGCTCAAAAGTAAATCCACTCACCGGCAATAATTCAAAATGACAGAGGAGACTTGACGGAAAGTAGATTCCTTACCTCAAAGAACGTGACGCACTTGCCCAAAAGCAGATGCCTTCAAGAAGGACAGCTCTTCCCTCAATTATGCAGGACAGCTCATCACCTCCAGAAGCATCCACACTCTCTATAAATCAGAGTCCCCTTCATTCGTCAAAGGCAGAACGAAAATAACAATCAGCAATTAAGCCAGAAATTTCTCAGTCCTCAACCAACCTTCTTCAACTATCATCTTCACCTAAACCTTTCAAACTATATTCCTACCTTATCCTGTATCCAGTTTCAAAAGTCATAGTATCAAGACAAGCCTTGTAAGTTCATATTCCATTTGTAATTTATCTCTTCAAAATAATATTTCATCTTTTGTTAATACTGTGTGGTTGTCGATTAATACTTCCACAATAAGATTGCATTGTGCACCTCTAACTCTTATCAAGAGGAATCACGAGGAAGAACTTCAGAACCCTTCACCGGTTATTCGGCTTCTTATCTTGTTCGAAGTGATCGTTTTTGTTTCCTTTTTCATATAATCATCATAAACTTACTCCTGGGTTTATTTTAGTATCAGAGCGAAAATAGCAATCATCAATTAAGCCAGAAATTCCTTAGTCCTCATCCAATATTTTCAACTACCATCTTCACCTAAACCTTTCAAACTGTATTCCTATCTTATCCTGTATCCAATTTCAAAAGTCATAGTATCAAGACAAGCCTTGTAAGTTCATATTCCATTTGTAATTAATCTCTTCAAATTAATATTTCATCTTTTGTTAATACTGTGTGGTTGTCGATTAATACTTCCACAACAAGATTGCATTGTGCACCTCTAACTCTTATCAAGAGGAATCACGAGGAAGAAGTTCAGAACCCTTCACCGGGTATTCGTCTTCTAATCTTGTTCGAAGTGATCGTTTCTGTTTCCTTTTTCATATAATTATCTTAAACTTACTCCTGGGTATATGTATATATAGGTATATATATAGGTATATGTGTGTGTGTGTGTGTGTATATATATATAGGTATATATAGGTATATATAGGTATATATATATATATAGGTATATATATATATACATAGGTATATACATAGGTATATATATATATATATATATATATATATATATATATATATATACACACACACACATAGGTATATTAGGTATATATATAGGTATATATATATATATATATATATATATATATAGAGAGAGAGAGAGAGAGAGAGAGAGAGAGAGAAATGTAAATCAGCTGACACAGGAGGCAACTCCTCCTATGTCACACTCAAAAATTATATTTTCCGAATGAATTTTTAAGATCCGACCACACATTATCATCTTCATATTCTATGATATATAGATATAAAAAATTAAGTGAATTGAAGTTTGTTTACTACATTTTTTTGGGTTCAAACATTAACGGTTTTTAACAATAGAACAAAATAGAACGTATAGATCAATGAGTAAACGAACTTCAAATCACTTGATTTTTTATATGTGTATATCTTAGAATATGAAGATGATAATGTACGATCGGATCTTGAAAATTCATTCAGGAAATATGATTTTTGAGTGCGACATAGAACGAATTTGCCTCCTGTGTCAGCTGATTTACATTTCTCTCATATATATATATATATATATATATATATATATATATATATATATATATAGGTATATATATATATACACCTATATACCTATATATATATATATATATATATATATATATAGGTATATATATATAGGTATAGGTATATATAGGTAAAGGTATATATATATATATATATATATATATATACCTGTACATATATATATATATGGGCTTACTGTACCTCAGCCTGCGGGCTGAGAGAGTTTCTTAGCCTGCAGGACGTGGCTGAATATAGGCCACACATCGGTCGCAGAGTGTGGGCGCCACAAAAAATCAAAAAATCCCGCCTAAACAATCGTGAATCAAAATGACAAAAATACCCCTTTTAAATGACGACTGCGACTTCTAGCATTCAAAAGTAAAAAAACATTCCATGGTCGCAGACTTAATACAGAATAAAGAATACAAGACAAAAAATGCTATCGCATAGCAATGCGACCTCCTTCGGTACTGCGACCAAATTCGCATCTTCTTTCTCATGCCTTATGTAAAAGAAGTAATTAATATTATATCTACCGTGATACAACACCAGTCTAGAAAAAAAGAGATGCACTAATGTTAATCTCGAGAAAGGAAAGATGTGCACCATACGTAATCTAAAGATATAGCCAAACAATTCTATAAAAAGTTAATTTGTACTTCGGATTCTCCAGCAATAAATCTTCAATTAAATATTTAGTTTTTTTTATCACTTCCTACCATACTCAACCCTCACCTGTAACAATTATTATTACTATTCATGTTCTTCCACAATATTGACCTTTATATAATGCTTGTAACTAATATATTACCTCATACCTAAAAAACTATAATTTTGCTCTTCCTTTTCAATTTGATTTCAAAAACTTTCAAAAAAAAATTCATTCTTGAATCATGTCTTCCCCATCTTCTTCCTCTGAACACTCAGAATTCAACTTCAATCAATCCCCCACCAGTCCTTTGTCTTTAGGATATTCTAGTGAATCTGATACCAGTCTGGACTTCACTCCTTTTGACTATCTCACTACATCAAATAATGTATTAACTGATCCTCCTATTCATGATGATAATGAATTTTTCATGTGCGTTAGTGAAGAAGACATTATTCCTCTGCCACTTGACGAAGACATGCTTGATGAAAGCATGTCCTCTGATGCTGTAGGCTCGCTTCCTAGCAACGGGTCAGACGAAGAGCTTGATAGAGACGATCCATTCTAGGAGTTGATCGGTGAAACAAAAAAACCTCAAGATGATGAGGAAATAAGTGATGAAGAGGAAGAGCAGAAGAATGAAGACGATGAATCTGCTTATGATGGTGATAATGACGAGGATTAGCATTTCCTGATCTTCTGATATTCAATTATATTTTGTCTTCTTTTAAAAGCTTTTAATTCTATTTTTTTGTAAGGTCTCTTTCTCACTATATTAACTTATAAGCTCTTTTAATTAAATATCCAAACTGCGACTGCTGCTCTTAAACACTGCGACCATAGTCGCAACCCTACTACGGATGCAATTTATGGTCGCAGTTAATCATTTATCAGTTCCCAATGCGACTTTGGTCGCAATAATGTACTGTTTTGGAGTTCAAAGTAATTTAAAGTTATAGTGTATTAACTTTTAAACTGTTTTGGATAACTGAACAGTCACCTAGGAAGTATACAATTTTTGGGAAAAGATAGAAAATATATTTGAGAGATATTCACGTGGTCCGAGAGCTTAAACCTTTTGGAATTCCGGGATTAAATACATATAAAGGGTCATGAGCAAAGGATTAAAAACATACTAAGTTATTTTTTGCTCAAACTCGTTACTCTCACTGTTCCGAAAATACATTCAAAAAATGTCTTCACCATCACCACCGTCTTCACCGGAAAGAAGCCAATCATCAAATGATGATTTTATGTTTAGTTCTGAAACAATGTCTCGCTATGGGTCAGAATCTGAGCTTGATACAGACGACCCTTTCTGGGAGTTCATTGATGAACCAAAACACAAACATGAAGAGGAAGAAAGCGACGATGAGACTGTACCTGAAGAGGAGGAAGAGACAGAAGACGAAAGCGATACAGAAGACGAAAGCATGACTCTTGACGACGAATCTGATTACTATGGTGATGACGACGATTAGAAGTTAAAAAATTGTATTTTGTTTTTCTTTTTAAATATATATAAATCTGTTTTCTAAAGTTATTTGTGTGAATTACATTTTTTACTACTATGTATTGGTTGAAATACTGCGACCATGGACGCAGACTTAATAAATACAATGCGACCAAGGTCGCAGTTGCTGGTCTTTAATCTTAATCAACAACAACACTGCTACCTTGGTCGCAGTTTCTGACCGTAGTCTTTATAATATAAACTGCGACCTTGGTCGCAGTTGCTGATCTTTACTCTTAATCAACAACATCACTGCGACCTTGGTCGCAGTTGGTGGTATTTATAAATAATCAACAACACTGCGACTTTGGTCGCAGTTGATGAACGCAGTCTTAAAAAAAATAATCTGCAACCTTGGTCACAGTTTTTTGGTCGCAATGTCGACCCTGGTCGCAGTTGTTTCTGTTTGCACTGTAGTCTTATGCGACCTTGGTCGCAGTGTGGTCTCTGGTCCAAGTTGTTTTGTTTGCAATGCATGACTGCGACCAAAGGTCGTAGTTTATTAAAAAACAAATATGTTTTTTATTTATTTTCACGCATTTATCTCCAGGCATGTGAAAATGATAAAAAAACGATCTCTTATACAATAAGATTGAGTGTTACAATATAGCAGTAGAAAGAAAACTAAACATAAAAAAGAGCCATTGTTGACTAAGAGCAGTGTTGTTATTGAGGTCTTTTTATTTATGTCCAGGCATTTATCTCCAGGCATGTGAAAATGATACAAAACGATCTCTTATACAATAAGATTGAGTGTTACAATATAGCAGTACAAAGAAGACTAAACATCAAAAGAACCAAGAAGACTAAACATCAAAGAGCCCTTGTTGAATAAGAGCAGTGGTGTTATTGACGTCCCCGTGTACTAAAAAACTGTGGACGTCGAGGACCATGACTTCTTCCCTTGTGGACGAATATCGATCAAGTTCACCGGCCAAAATATTCTCCCACAGGCCCAGCGAACCTGAAAAAGGACAATCAAGCTCTGGGTCTTCTTCGTGCATAGGGTCATCTTCATCCATGGAGGCAGGCCCCTGTTAGAGACTCTGAAGAAGGCGGAAATTCTCAGAGCAATTGCTCTCAAATGAACACAGTCTAATTATGGGCTGTTAAAGGGAGAGGGTGAGCCCTATTTATGGGCAGCCCATAATAACAGCTTCGGGAAACAGCGAATGGTGCGGGTTCATCAACGTAGACTTGACGTTAAAAAGATCTCATAAAATCTTTATGACAGGTCGCGTCTCACGGAGTCGGTCCAAGTCGCATCAGACAACAGACAACTTTTCATTTTTCATTTACATTCAAAAAAATGACTTAATCCAAAACAACACTTAATAAAACAAGAACACGGCGACCTGGTCGCTATGCATGTTAATCTAAAGGAAAACACTTACTTAACGTACTGCGACCAAGGTCGCAGTCCATGTAAAGCGACCTAAGACTGCAGTTGCTGGCGATCTTTATCAACAACAACACTGCGACCTTGGTCGCATTGAAAAATGTACACTGCGACCATCTTTATCCTTAACAACACTGCGACCTTGAGCGCAGTTAATAATTATATTACTTCACCCTTAAAAATTTTTAAAATGAAAGGTTGCGACATTGGTTGCAGTTGCTGGTCGCAGACTTAATAAATACACTGCGACCTTGGTCGCATTTGCTGGACTTTAGTGTTACTCAACAACAACACTGCTACCTTGGTCGCAGTTTCTGACCGTAGTCTTAATAAAATAAACTGCGACCTTGATCGCAGTTGTTGCTGTTTAGTCTTAATAAAATACACAGCGACCTTGGTCGCAGTTGCTGTTCTTTACTCTTAATCAACAAAATCACTGCGACCTTGGTCGCAGTTGGTGGTCTTTATAAATAATCAACAACACTGCGCGTCACCGCAACAGTTGCTTAGTCGCAGTCTTTGGTCGCAGTGTCGACCCTGGTCACAGTACTTACTGTTTGCAATGTATCTTCTGCGACCTTGGTCGCAGTGTCATCTATGATCATAGTTGTTTTGTTTGCAATGCATGGCTGCGAAAAAGTTCGTAGTTTATTAAAAAAACAAATATGCTTTTTATTTATGTCTAGGCATTTATCTCCAGGCATGTGCAAATGATACAAAACGATCTCTTATACAATAAGATTGAGTGTTACAAATACAGCAGTACAAAAGAAGACTAAAACATCAAAAAATCCCTGGTTGACTAAGAGCAATCTTCTTCTTGAGGTCTGGTGGCAGTAGAATCAATAAGATTGAGTGTTACAAAGAAGACTAAAAATCAAAGTAGCCAAGAAGACTAAACATCAAAAAATCCCTTGTTGACTAAGAGAAATCTTCTTCTTGAGGTCTGGTGGCAGCAGAATCAATAAGATTTAGTGTTACAAAGAAGACTAAACATCAAAGTATCCAAGAAGACAAAACATCAAAAGAGCCAAGAAGAGCCCTTGTTGACTACTAAGAGCAATCTTCTCCTGGAGGTCTGGTGGCAGCAGAATCTTTCATTTATGAACATCTCTTCACCAGAAGGTTATCCAGTGAGCATGGAGTTTCCTCGATGTCACTTCTGGGTAAGAGAGGAGGTTTTGAGACCTCACAAGGAATGCTACCCACCACATCCCCCGCCGCCATACCCACTCTGACCATCCGTTACCAGCAAGCTTGACTGGTGCATCAAGTCAGAGCAGATCTCGGTGAGGATTAAGTCCTCGTCAGGGATCATGACTTCTTCCCTTGTGAACGACGAGGACCATGACTTCTTCCCTTGTGGACGATGAGGTCTATGACTTCTTCCCTTGTGGACGAACATCGATCAATTTCGTCAATAGGGTCATCTTCATCCATGGAGGCAGGCCCCTGTTAGAGACTCTGAAGAAGACGGAAATTCTCAGAGCAATTGCTCTCGAAAGAAAACAGTCTAATTATGGACTGTTAAAGGGAGAGCGTGAGCCCTATTTATAGGCAGCCCATAATAACCATAATTAATGGTTCATTAATCAGAATCGTCGGCATTAATGGTCTCCAACCGCCAGCGCCGGTTTAGCATTAAAAGACATTAACGCCTAAACCCAATGAAGAACCGACGCGTGGACAACCGCTTCGGGAAACAACGAATGGTGCGGGGTTCGTCAACATAGACTTGACGTTAAAAGATCTCATAAAATCTTTATGACAGGTCGCGTCTCACGGACTGACTCCAAGTCGCATCACACAACAGACAACTTTTCATTTTTCATTTAGATTCAAAAAATGACTTAATCCAAAAAACAACACTTAATAAAACAACACTTACTTAACGTACTGCGACCAAAGTCGCAGTCCACGTAATGCAACCCTAGATTGCAGTTGCTGGCCATCTTCATCAATAACAACACTGCGACCTTGGTCGCATTTAACCATGTACACTGCGACAAAAGACTTTGGCTAAGGTCGCAGTTTAAATGTACAATGCGACCAAAGACTCTGACTACATTATATTCAAAAAAAAATAATTACTTAACGTACTGCGACCAAAGTCGCAGTCCATGTAATGCAACCCTAGATTGCAGTTGCTGGCTATCTTTATCAATAACAACACTGCGACCATGGTCGCATTTCACCATGTACACTGCGACCAAAGACTTTGACTAAGGTCGCAGTTTAAATGTACAATGCGACCAAAGACTCTGACTACATTATATACAAAAAAATTAAACTATAAAGTAGAATTTTATCGCAGGCTGAAAACATTGATCTGAAAAGATTTTATATTTTCAAAAAAAAATTTATCCCAGGCTGAAAAGGAGAAACTACATCTTTCAAAAAAGAGGTAAAGAAATAAGGCGAAAATTAATTTATATCCTATAAAGAGCGGCAAAATAAAAGGGGGGAAAAATAATAATAAACAATAAGGAAAAGTTATCATAAGGGGTATTTGGTAATTTAACTTCTCCATAAAAGCGGGCCGCAAGTCAGTGAGGTGACAAATCGAGCCACGTCACCGCAGGCTGAGAGAGTACTCTCAGCCCGCGGGCTGATATACATTTTTCTCTCTCTCTCTCTCTCTATATATATATATATATATATATATATATATATATATATATATATATATATATATATATATATATATATATATATATATATATATATATATATATATATATATAGGTATAAATATATAGGTATATATATATATATACCTATATATATAGGTATGTATATACATATATATATATATATATATACCTATATATATATATGTGTTGTGTGTGTGTGTGTGTGTGTGTATATATTATATATATATATGTATGTATATAGGTATATATAGGTATATATATATATATATATCTATATATATATATATATATATATATATATATATATATATATATATATATATATATATATATATATATATACCTATATATATATAGGTATATATACATAGGTATATATATATAGGTATATACATAGGTATATATACCTATATATATATAGGTATATATCTATATATATATATATATATACACCTATGTATATATATATATATATATATATATATATATATATATATATATATATATGGGCTTACTGTACCTCAGCCTGCAGGCTGAGAGAGTTTCTCAGCCGGCGGGATGTGGCTGAATATATGCCACACATCGGTCGCAGAGTGTGGGCGCCAAAAAAAATCAAAAAATCCCGCCTAAACAATCGTGAAACAAATTGACAAAAATACCCCTTTTATATGACGACTGCGACTTCTAGCATTGAAAAGTAAAAAAAACATTCAATGCTCGCAGACTTAATACAGAATAAAGAATACTAAAAATCTTTTACATAAGGCATTGAAAAGAAGATTGCGACTTCCGGACGAAACATGCTATCGTACAACAATGCGACCTCCTTCAGTACAGCGACCAAAGTCGCAATCTTCTTTTCAATGCCTTATGTAAAAGATTTTTAATATTTTTAAAAAGTAGATTAGCCATGCGACCCTGAGATCAATTAGCGTATATCAAATCTTATAAAAAATACTATATTAATTACACTGAATTAAATGAAGTAATTAATATTCTTTCTACCGTGATACAACAACAGTCTAGAAAAAAAGAGATGCAGTAATGTTAATCTCGAGAAAGGAAAGATGTGCACCATACGTAATCTAAAGATATAGGCAAACAATTCTATAAAAAGTTAATTCGTACTTCACGTATTAAACCTCTGAAAAAAAAGAACTCTTCGAATTCTCCCGCAATAACTCTTCGTATTATATTATCTTTATATAATGCTTGTAACTAATATATTATCTCATACCTACAAACTATATTTTTCTCTACCTTTTCAATTTGATTACAAAAACTTTTTAAAAAAATTCATTCTTGAATCATGTCTTCCCCACCTTCTTCCTCTGATCACGTAGATTTCAACTTCAATCGTTCCCCCACCGGTCCTTTTTCCTCAAGATATTCTAGTGAATCTGATACCAGTCTGGACTTCACCCCTTTTGACTATCTCACTACATCAAATAATGTATTAACTGATCCTCCTATTCATGAGAATGATAAAGTTTTCATGTGGGTTAGTGAGGAAGACATTATTCCTCTGCCACTTGACGGAGACATGCTTGATGAAAGCCTGACCTCTGATGCTGTAGGCTCGCTTTCTCGCAGCAGGTCAGACGAAGAGCTTGATATAGACGATCCATTCTGTGAGTTTATCGGTGAAAAAAAAATCTCAGAAATAGGAACATGATGAGGAAATAAGTGATGAAGAGGAAGACCCGGAGAATGAAGATGACGAATCTGCTTATGATGGTGATAATGATGAGGATTAGGATTTCCTGATCTTCTGATATTCAACCTTATTTGTCTTCTTTTAAAAAGCTTTTAATTCTCTTTTTTTGTAAGGTCTCTTTCTCAATGTATTAACTTATAAAAGCTCTTTTTAATTACATATCAAACTGCGACCGCTGTTCTTAAACACTGCGACCTTAGTCGCAGCCCTACTACGCATGCAAAATTAAAAATAATTCATAGTTTATAGGTTGCTGAGACAAAAAGATACGGTGAACTGCGACTGTAGAATCGGTCCTTGTTCAGACAACAGTCACAAATAAAGAACAAAAAAGATTATAAAATAATACGTAAATTGTGATTATACTATCGCTCTCGTTATGTACTGCGACCATAGTCGCGGTACTGCGATCATAGTCGCAGTCCCATGGTCGCATAATATATATAAAAAAACAAATTTAATTGTTCATAGGAGTATCAGACAACATTCAGAAATTATACGAAGGACAGTATTTGATGACTAACAGTTGACAATTTATGGTCGCAGTTACTTAATCATTTATCAGTTCCCAATGCGACTATGGTCGCAATAATGAACTGTTTTGGAGTTCAAAGTAATTTTAAAAATATAGTGTATTAACTTTTAAACTGTTTTGGATAACTGAACAGTCACCTAGGAAGTATACAATTTTTGGGAAAAGCTAAAAAATATATTTGAGAGATATTCACGTGGTCCGAGAGCTTAAACCTTTTGGAATTCCGGGATTAAAAATATATAAAGGGTCATGAGCAAAGGATTAAAAACATACTAAGTTATTTTTGCTCAAACTCGTTACTCTCACTGTTCGTAAAATAGATTCAATAAATGTCTTCACCACTGTCTTCACCGGAAAGAAGCCAATCATCTAATGATGATTGGATGTTTAGTTCTGAAACGATATCTCGCTACGGGTCAGAATCTGAGCTTGATACAGACGACCCGTTCTGGGAGTTCATTGATGAACCAAAACACAAACATGAAGAGGAAGAAAGCGAAGAGGAGACTGTCCCTGAAGAGGAGGAAGAGACAGAAAGCGATACAGAAGACGAAAGCATGACTCTTGACGACGAATCTGATTACGATGGTGATGACGAGGATTTGAAGTTTAAAAATTGTATTTTGTTTTTCTTTTTAAATATATATAAATCTGTTTTCTAAAGTTAATTATGTGAATTACATTTTTTACTACTATGTCTTGGTTGAAATGCTGTACAATTGTTACAAACCTTCATTTTAAATATTTTACGCTAAACGAATATACTGCGACCATGGACGCAGTTAATAATTATATTACTTCACCCGTATAAATTTTTAAAATGAAAGGTTGCGACTTTGGTCGCAGTTGCTGGTCTTTAGTCTTAATCAACAACAACACTGCGACGAGGTGACACGTCACCGCAGCAGTTGCTTAGTCGCAGTCTTTGGTCGCAGTGACGACCCTGGTCGCAGTTGTTTCTGTTTGCAATGTAGTCTTATGCGACCTTGGTCGCAGTGTCGTCTCTGGTCCAAGTTGTTTGTATGCAATGCATGACTGCGACCAAGGTCGTAGTTTATTAAAAAACAAATATGCTTTTTATTTATGTCCAGGCATTTATCTCCAGGCATGTGAAAATGATACAAAAACGCTCTCTTATACAATAAGATTGAGTGTTACAATACAGCAGTACAAAGAAGACTAAACATCAAAAGAGCCCTTGTTGACTAATATGCTTTTTATTTATGTCCAGGCTTTTATCTCCAGGCATGTGAAAATGATACAAAACGCTCTCTTATACAATAAGATTGAGTGTTACAATACAGCAGTACAAAGAAGACTAAACATCAAAAGAGCCCTTGTTGACTAAGAGCAGTGGTGTTATTGAGGTCTGGTGGCAGCAGAATCCTACGATTCCACCTGACCCTCTAAAGTGGTAGGATACGATCCTTCGTTGATGAACATCTCTTCCACCAGAAGGTTATCCAGTGAGCATGGAGTTTCCTCGATGTCACTTCTGGGGTAAGAGAGGAGGTTTTCAGACCTCACAGCGTATGCTACCCACCACTATATCCACCACATCCCCCGCCGCCATACCCACTCTGACCATCCCGTACCAGCAAGCATGACTGGTGCATCAAGTCCGAGGAGATCTTGGTGAGGGTTAAGTCCTCGTCAGGGATCATGACTTATTCCCTTGTGAACGACGAGGACCATGACTTATTCCCTTGTGGACGATGAGGTCTATGACTTCTTCCCTTGTGGACGAAAATCAATCAAGTTCGTCCATAGGGTCATCTTCATCCATGGAGGCAGGCCACTGTTAGAGACTGTGAAGAAGGCGGAAATTCTCAGAGCAATTGCTCTCGAAAGAAAACAGTCTAATTATGGGCTGTTAAAGGGAGAGGGTGAGCCCTATTTATAGGCAGCCCATAATAACCATAATTAATGGTTCATTAATCAGAACCGTCAGCCTTAATGATTGCACGACTATCGAAGTCCAATGGAAGGCTGACGCGTGGAGTGTCGTTTCAAGAAGCGTCGAAGCTGGTCTTTATATTTCAAGAAGCGCCGGTTTGGCATTAAAAGACATTAACGTAGACTTGACGTTTAAAGATCTCATAAAATCTTTATGACAGGGCGCATGTAACGTAGACTTGACGTTTAAAGATCTCATAAAATCTTTATGACAGGGCGCATAAAACAACAACCCTGCGACCTTGGTCGCAGTTGCTGGCGGCAGCCTTAATCCAAAACAACACTGCGACCTTGGTCGCTATGCATGTTAATATAAAGGAAACACTTACTTAACGTACTGCGACCTAAGTCACAGTCCATGTAATGCAACCTTAGATTGCAGTTGCTGGCCATCTTTATCAATAACAACATTACGACCTTGGTCGCAATTAACCATGTACACTGCGACCAAAGTCTCTGACAAAGGTCGCAGTTTAAATGTACACTGCGACCAAAGACTCTGACTACATTATATACAAAAAAATTAAACTATAAAGTAGAAATTTATCGCAGGCTGAAAAAATTGATCTGAAAAGATTTTATATTTTCAGAAAAAATTTTATCGCAGGTTGAAAAGGAGAAACTAGATCTTTCAAAAAAGAGGTAAAGAAATAGGGCGAAAAGTAATTTATATAAAATAACCTAAATCCTATAAAGAGCGGCAAAAAAAGGGGGGAAAATAATAATAAACAATAAGGAAAGTTATCGAAAGGGGTATTTGGTAATTTAACTTCTTCCTAAAATAGGTTCGCAAGTCAGTGAGGTAACAAATTGAGCCACGTCACCGCAGGCTGAGAGAGTACTCTCAGCCCGCAGGCTGAGAGAGTACTCTCAGCCCGCAGGCTGATATACATTTTTCTCTATATATATATATACCTATATAGGTATATATATATATATATACCTATATATATATATATATATAGATATATATATATGGGCTTACTGTACCTCAGCCTGCAGGCTGAGAGAGTTTTCTCAGCCTGCGGGCGTGGCAACATCACCGCCCCACATCTGTAAAAAAATTTGGCGGACAAAATCCTGTAAAATCCCGCCCAATTTAATCCCAGTCACCTCAACATTGTATTTTCCGAAAATACCCTCCCTCACAACCTTTTACCTTATGTAAAAAAATGTCTTCCCAAAAAATTTACAGCTCTAAAACTTCAACCGGCGGTTCTGATCCAATTAGTTCTTTTCCTTCAAAAATTTGATCCGTTTTTTAAAAAACATATTTGCAACTGATGGCGCCAAGAAATCATCCGTCGAAAAAGGTACTACAAAAATGATATTTTCAAAAATTTTAGGGTTTGTGTATTTTAATAGTTTTAAATTTTTTCAAGATTTATTTCTGAAGTCGCATGTTTTTTTAATTTTTTTTAAATATTGGAACCATGGTCGCAATTAAGAAA
The DNA here is from genome assembly GCA_038442645.1 of Agave tequilana. NCBI lineage: Eukaryota > Viridiplantae > Streptophyta > Magnoliopsida > Asparagales > Asparagaceae > Agave > Agave tequilana. The sequence continues at coordinate 23,293 of JAVJIF010023646.1, forward strand.
GAGATTTTCAAACTTTAGACGATAAAGGTCCTATTTTTTGAAAGTTTTTATTATTTACTTCTATTTTTACTGTGTCGCAGTTCAGATCTGTGCGACTTTGGAAATTTTTTTTTTTACCTTTCCTTGTAGACGAATGCGACGTAGGTCGCAGTATATGAAACTTACTTTTTTTTTCTTACATACTGACGACATGGGGTCGCAGTTGTTTAAATAAGAGTTGTAGTCTCTTGCGACCAAGGTCGCAGTTTATTTTAAATAATATGTTTTTATCAAACTTGTGTCGCAGTTGTTTCTGTTTGAACTGTAGTCTTATGCGACCTTGGTCGCAGTGTTGACCCGGGTCGCAGTTGTTCTGATTGCACTGTAGTCTTATGCGACCTTGGTCGCAGTGCGACCTTGGTCGCAGTACGGTCTATGGTCGCAGCTGTTATTGATTGCACCGTAGTATTTTTTGATTTTGGTCGCCGTGTCGACCCAGGTCACAGTTATTTCTGATTGCATTGTAGTCTTATGCTACCTTGGTCGCAGTGTAGTCCTGGTACTAGTTGTTTTTTTTGCAATGCATGACTGCGACCGAGGTCGCAGTTTATTAAAAAACAAATATGCTTTTTATTCCCTTATAATTTTTAAATAATCATTGGTCTAAAGTGTTTAATTTTTCTTCCTACGTAGGTAAACAACAGATACAGGTTCGTCCTCTGAGATCAAGCATAAAACCAATGTGCCAGTTAATGAAGAAATTTAAGAAGTACATACAGGCTGATTTCGTAGAGGCGATGAAGAATACCCCATTTGGCCCAATATTCATGGCGTTCTACAATGAAGAATTTGGGGCTGAAAAGGCTCTAAAATCAAACGTTGTCGTACTGCGTATTTTAGACCAGTATGACAGGAATACAAAGACCTTTACAATTGGGGGCAAAGAGATTGAGTTAACAGTGGAGGATGTTGCCCTAACTTTTGGTCTACCTGTCAATGGGGCAGATTTTGTGATGAATAAGACATGTACGATGAAAGATAGAGGGGTTATAAAACATTTTTTTCCCAATATAAAGAAGATCACAAAAGTATCTATTGAAGATGCTTTGGATGATCTTCTTGTCAAGAGAAGGAAGAGGGATATATTAGATGTGACACCGGATTAACAATCTGAGCAGCAATTGTCTATAAATGAAATTATAAGAGACATAAATAGACTTGCAGCTCAAGACTTTACCACATTAGTCATCCCATACAAGTCGGCCACTCTTTTCTTCTCTGGCAGTAAATGCACGGTGCCGTGGTATATTGTGGAACAGATTGCCAATATGCAACTGATGAAGACAATATGCTGGGCAAAAGCTGTTTGGCAATTCCTGATTGACTCAATGGACATCTTTAGGCAAACCACGTACGAGCTGCAAGGATGCTCCATGCAAATTATTGTAAGTAGAAAACTCAAATTTGGCCAACATTGTATGAAATTTACCCATAAATTGAGAAAATTTGTGGAAACTAATTTAATTTTTCATTTTTGCAGTATTGGCTGTGTGAGAGGGCACCTATTTTTGAGCAGAGGTCTGGTTTGGAGGAAAAAACCCCACGCGCAGTAAGATGAGACCTCCAAAATATTAGCAGATCTCTATTTGAAGTTGATCTAAATAAGATTGACAGCAATATTGTAAGTTAAACTTCTTTTTATGTGTAGTACAAATAAAATGCGACCATTCGCAGTATTGAGCTGCACCTTTCGCAGTTCATTTTCTGCCTGACAAATAATGTGCGACCATGGTCGCATTCTCTTGAAAATAACCTTTTCAACAGAATTGCGACCATGGTCGCAGTGTTGAGCTGCATGTGTTGGCAGATAAATTTGTGCACGACAAACATACTGCGACCGTGGTCGCATTCTTATACAAAATATTTCATAAATAAACTGCGACCATGGTCGCAGTATCATTATTTCATTATTTTATTTTTAGCTTACCTTTTTCTGTTTATTTTCAGATTTTGAGTCGAATGGCCAACATCTCTAATGCTGAAAAAAATATGGTTGGCCTTCCTGTTGAAGGGAAGAGGAGGAGGAAGAAGAAGTAGCAGAAGATGAAGGTGAAGATGAAGAAGAAGAAAAAGAAGAAGAAGAAGGTGAAAGTGAAGGAGATGAAGGAGGCCATACATATAATGAAGCTGACATCCCGGCGGAAAAGGAGCCAGAACCGGCTGAAACGAGTGAGCAAGAACCAATTTTTGAAGGTTATTTGCCACCTCCACCGGATGTTCAAGCAGAAGAAATAAAACAATTAAGGTCTGAAAATCAGCACTTGAGAGATTATGTTTCTCAGCTTGAAAAAAAGATTAAAAATATGGAGACTGAGAAAAGACTCAAGGCTGAATTAAAATTAAAAAGGAGAGAAAAAAGAGAGAAGAAAAACCAAAAAAGGCAGCAGAGGAAATTAAAGGTTAAAGAAGAGGAAGAAGAAGAGCTGCTGAGAGCAGCCGCTGCTGCGAAGAAGGAGAAGGAGAAGAAGAGGAAGAAGAGAAGGAAAATGAGAACAGGAGGAGAGAAGTGGAGGAGAAGGAGAAGGAGAATAGAAGAAGGGAAGAGGAGGAGAATGAAAGGAGGAAGAGGGAAGAAGAGGAAGAGAAAGAGAAGGAGAAGAAGAGGGAAGAAGAGAAGGAAAAGGAGAACAGGAGGAGAGAAGTGGAGGAGAAGGAGAAGGAGAATAGAAGAAGGGAAGAGGAGGAGAATGAAAGGAGTGTTGGCCCAATGGCCTTCCACTCTAGTTTTGATGATGATCAACTCATGTAGTTATATTTACTAATATTCTTGTGTTTCTAAGTTTCAGATCATTAGCAGGATATTAGTGTTGGTGATTAGCTTCAACAAGGTGTTTGGAAGCTTATCATGGTGATTCCGGTGCCAAAGCTTAAAGATCATACCTTTGCACTCGGTGGATCGCGTTTGGGAGCAAGTCTACTTGAAGATGGAGATCATCAAGAGAAGACTTAGGTATCCTAGTTTAGTTTAGTGTGTTTTAGATCCATTTGTAAAGCTTAGTTTAGTTGATATGCTCAAGTGCACAAACACACACGTTTTATGTTTTAATGTGTGATTTTATGAATAGTTGGATCAAAACAAGTTTTCATGATTTATATGTATAGTAGATGTTTTCTAGTTATACATACATGCTTAACTTATAGACAAACTTATTTTGACATTCCTATTCATGTTTTGGAAAAATCTAGTTTGATAAAAAAAATACAAGTTTTATTTATGATAAAGTTGGCAAGACACAAAAATGAATTGATATGATTGATATATGTCTTGAAATTTTTATCACAAGTTTAGTTTTCAAGTAAAATGATAAAACATATTTTTGTGGATTTTTTAGAAGTGTTAAAAGATTTTTTACAAATTTTCTATCTCAAAAATCTGCCCAGAAAAACTGTTTTCCAGGCAGACCGGTCGACCGGCCCAGTCGACCGGCTGCTGTGTCCGGATATGCACAGGCTGTGCATGTCCGTCGGTCGACCGGGTCACGGACCCAGTCGACCGATATAGAGAGTCTGCTCTCTGTATCTTTTCGGTCGACTGGGTCGGTCGACCGATAGAAGGAAACTGTGTTTCCTCCTTGTTGGTCGGTCGACTGGCAGTCGACCGAAGCCCCAACGGTCATATTTTCGACCGTTGGCGGTCGACCGGGCCGGTCGACCGGTGGCTGTCAAAATTGCCACATCAGCCTAACGGCTAGTTTTTCTGTTTTGGCCTATATAAACCCCATTCTTTGGGATTTTGGCTAAGGTTTTTAAGAGAAAAATTTCTGGTTTTCAGCAGAGTTTAAAAGAGTTTTAAAAAGAGTTTTAGTGCTTTTAACTTCTCATCTTTATTGATTTGGGTTTTGGAAAAATCAAAGAAATTGGAATTTGGGATTTTTGTATTGGCATTCATTCTCTATCTTTTACAAGAAATTTCCCAAGTGTTTTTCTTTGTGGCTTGTTTTCCAAAACACCTAGTTTCCACTTGAGCTATATCTTCTATCCTAAGTTATTAGGATCTTTGTTTTGTGTGGAAAAAGTAAAGAGAAAAAGAAAGAAAAGAGAGTTTGTGGTTTTGGAACCACTTGTTGTAAACACCCTTTTATTTGTGAATCCCTCTTCGGTAGAGGTGATCGGGTGATTGGTTTGTGAGCCTCTTAAGGAGAGGCATTTGTTGTGGTTGGCTACGGGCCGTATCCCTCTTCGGTAGAGGTGGATTGTGTGTTGTATTGCCTCGGTGGCATTGTAAGTTGAGAGAGGAGTTAGGGGCTCCTATAGTGGATTAGAAATCCTACACGGTGGTGTAGGCGGGGATGTAGAGCTAGGGGCTCGAACCTCGAAACACATCTTGGTCTTTGCGTTTGATCCAATTTCTCTCAACTCTACTCTTTTTACATTTGTGCAAGCATCATCCATTCATATCATCATATATACTTGCTTGTGTTTTGAGCATTGTTTCATATTGCCTTGCATATATTTCTATTGCTATTCATCTATACTTGCTTGGCTTAATTGTGTGCATTGTATTGCTATATCCTTGATTGCTTGGATTGCTTGTGTGTGTGTGCCTAACTTATACTCATCCAACAAGAGCTTCACATAGCACCTCAACCCATTTTAAGGGGAATCAAGAGGAGTTAGTTCAGAGCCTCGAAAGGGGAATTCGGCTACACTTGTTGTATTGTATAAGTTTGTGCAACACTTGCATTAGCTTCCGCATTTAGAGCTTTAAGTTTTTTAATTTAGCCATAGATTAGCACTTACACCTATTCACCCCCCCTCTAGGTGTACTTTCAATTGGTATCAGAGCTAGTGCTCCTGATATAAGGCTTAACATCCTAGGAGTGATCCATTTGCTTGCTAATCTACATTTGCATTTGTTCATTTGCACACATATAGTTTACCATGGACTTCATGACCCCACCTATGTATGATGCTTCCAACATTCTTGTTTGGAAGACTAGGATGTCCATTTACCTACAAACCCTAGGTTTACATGTTTATCTTGCGGCTACCAAGAAATGCTATCTTGGTAACCTCATTCATATAAGGGCCAATGCATAAGCCCTAGAGGCTATTAGAAACACATTGCCTAAAGATTATCTTTTACATGTTTCTAATATTGATTCCGCTTTTGTAGTGTGGAATTTATTGACAACCACAACCGCTACCTCCGGGCTTCAAGAACAAATCCAAAAGGAAGAGGAATCTAGTGGAGAATCCGATTCCCAATGCTTCATGGTCCAAGGGAATGACTCCCTTGAGGTACAATCGGAAACTCTATTAGATTGTGATGATAGTGCTAGTTCTTCTAATGATTATATGATCCCCATGCTTTGAATGAAGAACTTTCATTAGTTTGTGAAAAATTAATTGAGAAGTATAACATTTTGAAAAAGAAAAGTCTAGGCATTAATAATGAAAACAAAAATTTGATTGCTAGACTTGATATTGTTTTGCAAGAGAAAGAGGAGATTGCTAATGAGAAGGATTCATTAAAATCTCAACTTGACCTTGCACTTAAAGAAAATGAACTTTTGAAAAATAAAAATGATTGCCATGTTCTTTTGAAGAAAAATGAAAATTTGACTTCAAAAGTAGATTTTATTTTAAAAGAGAATGTTGCTTTGAAAAATAAAATCATTTAAATTTCAAATGATTTAAATATTTGCTTAGAGAAAAATATTGTTTTGCAACATAAGATGGATGCACATGTTTGCCATGCTAGTGTAGCCTCATCATCTAGACTACCTAATGCATGTACCTCTTCTTCTAGGATTAACAATGATATATCCATGCTTAAGAAGAAGGTAGATTGTTTGGGCTCCACTATGAGCCAATGTGCTATGAATCATACACGGTTGGAAACTTTGCTTCGAAAGAAACAAGTTCCATCCTTCATGCATGCACACCCTCCACGGCATACACATGCTCCTCACGGACACCATCCTAACACTATGTATGCTCATGTGTACACTTGTACACATTGTGGTCGAAAAGGCCATCTTGCTAAATTTTGCTATGATAGATTAAATACTCCAAATTTAGCAAAGAAATATGTTTGGGTTAGAGAAGGGACTAACCCCCATGGACCGAAAAGACAATGGGTACCAAAGACCACCCCTCAAATTTTGATGTAGGTGAGGGCTCTCACATGACGTGAGAGTGTTGGCACCTTGGAGTGGATGTGTTCCATGCTTAAAGAATACTTTTTGGATGCATCACTTTCAAGGGAGAAGATTTGGTGGAAAGGACCACCATGTTTTGGAGACAAGGAAAGTCGCCTTCTAAGGCTTTGGTAACAATTCCTAACTCCTTATTATTGTTTACATGTTCATATCATTTGTTTTATAGCATGTCATTGTTTAATGTTCACTATGTTATATCATGTTCATTAGATTAGTGATATACATGCTTAGTTGTTTAGAGACACCCATGCTCAATATAGATTTATATTTGTGTGATCTCACTTTTGATCTAATATGTATATCCTAGATCTAATGCATATGCATATACATATTGATCATATGAACGTTTGTTTCATGTTTTAGTTGTATCATGTTGTTTTATATGTGTGTGCTTCATGTGGTATATACATGTTTAAATGTAGATTTTATCAAAACTTGCATGTATACTTGTATACTTAGTGAGAACAAATTGACTTATATATGTTTTGCCCTTCATGCTCATTTGTACCCACTATGTGCACAAGTATAGGCTAGTTTTGATGATTCCTTTATTTATACTTGTCATACCTATTTTTATGATTCTACTTCATGTATATGTATTTTAAATTCAAACCTAATAAATATACATGTATACCCATGAGTCTTTTGCCTTCAATGCAAATATTTTTAATAGACTCGTTTATGGTTGGGATATGTATGCATATTGTTAGATTTGGATGGATCATACATATACTAGAAGTTGGTTCACAAAATAAAAGAATTTTGATGAATTTATGTGTTTTGTTTTAACAAAATGATATTCGTGTTTGTCTTGTGCTTAATGATTTGATTACTTGTTTAAGTATTAGTCTTCATTAAGACTAGTTATATACCTATACATATAGTGGGACACAAATAAATCTATATATGATTGGGTTGAATGCTTATTTGTTCCCATTAGTTGTATGAGTATAGTCTAGTTTTGATGATTCATATATTTTAGACTTGTATTCATAATTTTAATTTATATGAGTTTTAATTTCGTGTATATGTTTATTTTGCCAAAACATTAAGATATACATGTATAATCCTTGAGTCTTTTGCCCTTCATGCAAATCCTATATATGGACTCAATTGTGTTTAGGATATGTATGTATACTTATTGTGTTGACAATTTATACATATACCTTGAAATGAAATTAGTTAATGAAAATTGGTTTTTCGTGTTTTCATATTTAAGTTTTACTTCATGTATATGTCCATCTAGTTCAAACTAATCTATACATATACATTCCTTTTTGAGCCACGTGCCTTCATGCATATACTTTGTGGACTCGTTTGTATTTTGGATATGTATGTATACCTTAGTTTATACTAGACATACATATGCCTTGAAGATTAAGTAGTTCTATGATCTTTTGTTTTAGATAAGTATTATTGTTTAAAGGAATTAAAAGAGCTTAATGAAATATTTTTCATAATTGATTTTCACACGTTAGTTATACACTCGTAATTACTACCTTATTCATGTTTTGTTTCTCATGAGTTGTGCTTTATTGATTAGAGTGAATGATTATTATGTGATTTTCATTTCTATGAAAAATAATCTTGTTTTATTTCGTACTAGTTTACAAAACTTTCCATTTTTAACTAGTTCGAATTCTTCTTTGTAATATGAGATATACCATGCTTGTTATTTCAATTGGTATCATTGAACTCTTTCAATTTGGTGTCAATTTTGATCTTCTTGTATACTCATATAAGTTTTGTATATGTATGCTTACTCTTTCAAGAATATCAATGTCAATGGTATCTAATTTTCATACATATATTTTTGTTTATGCTAGTGCTTGAGTTTCAATTGTGTTTAAATTGATTACTTTAAATTGGTATCAAGACTATGCATTATTTTAGTTGGTATTTCATAAAGGGGGAGAAAATTTGATGTTGTCTTTTCAATTGGGATTTGACTCTCACTCCCTTGCTTTATGTTAAAATTGAAACTATATTTTAACATTATTGATCTCAAAAGTTTTCAAATTGGTATCAGGTGTTTAAAAGAACATATTTCTCTTAATGATGTCAAGATGTTATGTTGAGTATTTTTAATTGGTATTTCAAAATTTTGTTTTTATGAAAGTTTCAATAGTTTTGACTTACATTGCCTATATGTGTATAGATTCATGTTGAGTGTATCCTATATTGAGGAGCTTGACAACTCTTCTTTATGAGATACACGTGTGTAAGGAGAGCTTCACATCTCTTTTTATGCATTACGTATTTTGTGTTATGTGAATTAGGGCGTGTCTTCCTTTCTTCATGTAATTCATATATGTAGGGAAGCTAACTTAACGTCTTCCTCTTCATGAATGTCTATCTCACATACGATTTATTGATCCATGTTGAATTTCTATTGGTATCTAGATGCACTTCATTGACATATTTTTAATTGATATCAATGTTTTGATGTTTAACCCTTTATTGGTTCTTGATTTAGAACAAAAAGGGGGAGAATAATTTGTTTTTATAATTTTACCCCTTTATTGATGATTGACAAAAAGGGGGAGAAGAATTTGGCTTATGGCTTTTATATGCATGTATTTGTTTTAATAGGTTTTATTAAGAATGTGTTGTTTATGTTATTGGTATCTAGAGCTTAGAGTTTTGTCTTACTTCATTGGTATCTAGAGCTATAACATGTTTATATTGTTTAATATTTTTATTTATGCACGAGTTAAGGGGGAGCTTCTTTGAAGCTTAACTTTAATCCATGCATATATAACTCCATGAGTTTTGTCATCATCAAAAAGGGGGAGATTGTTGGCCCAATGGCCTTCCACTCTAGTTTTGATGATGATCAACTCATGTAGTTATATTTACTAATATTCTTGTGTTTCTAAGTTTCAGATCATTAGCAGGATATTAGTGTTGGTGATTAGCTTCAACAAGGTGTTTGGAAGCTTATCATGGTGATTCCGGTGCCAAAGCTTAAAGATCATACCTTTGCACTCGGTGGATCGCGTTTGGGAGCAAGTCTACTTGAAGATGGAGATCATCAAGAGAAGACTTAGGTATCCTAGTTTAGTTTAGTGTGTTTTAGATCCATTTGTAAAGCTTAGTTTAGTTGATATGCTCAAGTGCACAAACACACACGTTTTATGTTTTAATGTGTGATTTTATGAATAGTTGGATCAAAACAAGTTTTCATGATTTATATGTATAGTAGATGTTTTCTAGTTATACATACATGCTTAACTTATAGACAAACTTATTTTGACATTCCTATTCATGTTTTGGAAAATCTAGTTTGATAAAAAAAATACAAGTTTTATTTATGATAAAGTTGGCAAGACACAAAAATGAATTGATATGATTGATATATGTCTTGAAATTTTTATCACAAGTTTAGTTTTCAAGTAAAATGATAAAACATATTTTTGTGGATTTTTTAGAAGTGTTAAAAGATTTTTTACAAATTTTCTATCTCAAAAATCTGCCCAGAAAAACTGTTTTCCAGGCAGACCGGTCGACCGGCCCAGTCGACCGGCTGCTGTGTCCGGATATGCACAGGCTGTGCATGTCCGTCGGTCGACCGGGTCACGGACCCAGTCGACCGATATAGAGAGTCTGCTCTCTGTATCTTTTCGGTCGACTGGGTCGGTCGACCGATAGAAGGAAACTGTGTTTCCTCCTTGTTGGTCGGTCGACTGGCAGTCGACCGAAGCCCCAACGGTCATATTTTCGACCGTTGGCGGTCGACCGGGCCGGTCGACCGGTGGCTGTCAAAATTGCCACATCAGCCTAACGGCTAGTTTTTCTGTTTTGGCCTATATAAACCCCATTCCTTTGGGATTTTGGCTAAGGTTTTTAAGAGAAAAATTTCTGGTTTTCAGCAGAGTTTAAAAGAGTTTTAAAAAGAGTTTTAGTGCTTTTAACTTCTCATCTTTATTGATTTGGGTTTTGGAAAAATCAAAGAAATTGGAATTTGGGATTTTTGTATTGCATTCATTCTCTATCTTTTACAAGAAATTTCCCAAGTGTTTTTCTTTGTGGCTTGTTTTCCAAAACACCTAGTTTCCACTTGAGCTATATCTTCTATCCTAAGTTATTAGGATCTTTGTTTTGTGTGGAAAAGTAAAGAGAAAAAGAAAGAAAAGAGAGTTTGTGGTTTTGGAACCACTTGTTGTAAACACCCTTTTATTTGTGAATCCCTCTTCGGTAGAGGTGATCGGGTGATTGGTTTGTGAGCCTCTTAAGGAGAGGCATTTGTTGTGGTTGGCTACGGGCCGTATCCCTCTTCGGTAGAGGTGGATTGTGTGTTGTATTGCCTCGGTGGCATTGTAAGTTGAGAGAGGAGTTAGGGGCTCCTATAGTGGATTAGAAATCCTACACGGTGGTGTAGGCGGGGATGTAGAGCTAGGGGCTCGAACCTCGAAACACATCTTGGTCTTTGCGTTTGATCCAATTTCTCTCAACTCTACTCTTTTTACATTTGTGCAAGCATCATCCATTCATATCATCATATATACTTGCTTGTGTTTTGAGCATTGTTTCATATTGCCTTGCATATATTTCTATTGCTATTCATCTATACTTGCTTGGCTTAATTGTGTGCATTGTATTGCTATATCCTTGATTGCTTGGATTGCTTGTGTGTGTGTGCCTAACTTATACTCATCCAACAAGAGCTTCACATAGCACCTCAACCCATTTTAAGGGGAATCAAGAGGAGTTAGTTCAGAGCCTCGAAAGGGGAATTCGGCTACACTTGTTGTATTGTATAAGTTTGTGCAACACTTGCATTAGCTTCCGCATTTAGAGCTTTAAGTTTTTTAATTTAGCCATAGATTAGCACTTACACCTATTCACCCCCCTCTAGGTGTACTTTCAAGGAGAATGAGGGAAGAAGAGGAGGGAAAAGGAGGAGCAGGAGAAGGAGAAGAGGAGGAGGGAAGAGGAGGGGCAGGAGAGGAGGAGGAGGGAAGAGGAAGAGAATGAGAAGAAGAGGAAGAAGGCGCAGATGGAGAACAAAAGAATGAAGGAGCAGATGGAGAAGCAGGCTGAAGAGGAGAAGAAGAAAAACTGGAAGAGGATAAAATCATGGGTTCTGAGTCTATTTTAAATTTACTGGAGAAGATATGCCAAGTTTTTCTCTGAATATAACTCAAATGACTCAAGAAATCAAAGAGATAGAGCTTCTGAAGAAGAAATTCAAGAACATACTCCGCCTCAGAAGCAATCCTCAAAAGAAGCTGTTTTGGAAACCTCTAAAGGAACAATAGAAAGGGGAGTCAAAGAACGCAAGCGCGCTGAAAGAGATCGCGATGACTCCGACTTTGTTTATCCAAAACAGAAGAAGAAAAAAATGAAAATCCTCTTCCACAGCCTGCGGCTGCGAGTTCTACCGCTGGTTTCGGCGACAAAGAGATTTCCTCTACTGAGCCAAATCGAGAGAATTGACCGAAACCACATCATACAGAATTCTGCAGCCCATCAACAAGCTCTTATAAAAAATTTCTTCGACAAGTCCTACTCTGAGTAAGTTAATTCATATCAAAAAATTTCTGTTATACCTATATATAAGAACAATTAAATTACTAACTTTGTTTTGAATATCTTGCAGTTCTACTGCGTATCAGGATACCGATAATGCAATCATCATTTCAAGGAATGACATTGAGGACCTGATGTTCAGTAGAGACTTAGATGCAAATATAATTCATTTCTACATGCAGCATCTTGAGAAAAGAGAAAGGTTAAAAAGCATATTCTTCCGAAGCGAAGCTTGGGTAAAAATCTATTTTCTCCTTTACGGTTTATGTAATATCAACTCTGGAACAGATTACTAATATTCTCTATCTCTGTGTAGGCATAAATCATGTACTGCGACTAAGGTCGCAGTGTATAATTAAAATGTACTGCTACTAACACATGTACTGCGACTAAGGTCGTAATTTATAATTAAAATGTATTGCTACTAACTCAGGTACTGCGACAAATGTAACAGCTGCGACCTGCGACCAAGGTCAGAGCTGCGACCAAGGTCGCAGTTTATAATTAAAATGTACTGTTACTAACTCATGTACCGCGATTAAATAATATACTGCGACTAAGGTAATTAAAATATATTGCGACTAGTCATGTTCTCTATCACTGTGTAGGCATGTACTTCGACTAAGGTCGCAGTTTTAAAATATGGTAGTAGGAACGCTGCGACCTGATCGCAGTGTCTTGTCTTGACTTAATGACTCCTAATTTTAATTAATTTTTTGTTATATTTTAAATTCATTTTGTATTTGATTTAAAATTTTTTTTCTTGTCCGCAGCACGGTGTTGTAAATAAAATTGAAGATCTGGAAGGTCATTTCATCAAGCAGAAGCTGTTGAAAAACTGGACAGCTGACGTGCAGTACATGTTCTTCCCGATCAATCACAAACATAGTGCCGACGAGCCGGGATTTCACTGGACCTTGCTGGTATTCGATTGCTCCACAGAAGAGTGGATTTTTTAACACTCTTTGGTCCCAGCTGACAAAAAGTAGTATAACAAAGCTTTACCAAAGAGATGCAAGAATAATGGTGAGTTGAAATTTAATATTTTGATTACTGGAAACTTGCAATTAATTTGATTAATACTAATTTTTGTTCCTATTGACATTGCAGAAAGAAAGATTATTAGAGATTTTTGAGATTCATTCCAAAAAATTAATGAGAAAAATTAAAATAAAATACGCAAAATGCCCCCAACAAGCAAACAGGTATATAAATTTTTGACATCTAATTTCATTTCATATTTTCTACTTTTTTTAGTACAAAATCTAATTTCATTTAATGATTGCTCTATGTAAATTTCAGTGTTGATTGCGCTATATATGTATGCAAGTACATGGAAAGCATAGCGTCTGGCTATCATCCATCAGCTGTTGATGCTGTTACGGTTGCTGGTGTACAGAAACTAAGAAGTGAGCTTGCATACATGATACTTGCAGATGTAGAGAAGAGTTGGGATGAAGAAACAGACATTATACGACATACGACATATGAAGACTGATAGTTGACAAATTATTGATATATGATTGGTCACTAATGTTGCATATTTAATGTCACATTTTCATACTGATTTTAGAATAAAAGCTTGCATTGTCTTAATTATTTGTTTGATTTATTTGCAGGCCCAATCCTTAAGGAGATGAAGAGAAATGAGCCCAAAAGCCCACCAGAATTCTGAATTAAATCAGAATAAATTCGCATACATAAAATCAGGGCAAAATCAAGAGGTTGAAACCGGTTTGAAATAATCCTCTCAGAATCGATCGGTTAAAGCCAAGAATTCAAGGTCATTTCATCAGAATCCGGAGCTCAAACGACAAAACCAACAAAGGATAAAGCCAGAAGAACCCCCGGAGAGACCCACCAACAGGGTGTGGCCATCTGGCCACACCCTGGCCGCAGAATCGCGGCAAAAGCCGCGATTCTGCGGCAATCTTGGGGAGTTACGGGGAGCGTGAACTCCCCCGACCTCCCCGGATCTTGGTTGTTAGGTTTTTGGCCTATAAAAAGGCATTTTCTGTGCTGAAAGTGAACGCCAATGCAGATTAGGATTTTAGACTAGTTTTTCCATTTTGTAGTTTAGTTTTACTTTTATGTAACTTGTATGTAACTTAGGGTAGAGAAGATTCATGTAAGTAAGAGAGAGGGGCTGATGTTGAGAGTGACACCGACGATGTACCCTACTCCTTTCTTTCATTGTCTCAACAAGTAATAAAGGTAAATGCTTTGTTTGTTTTCTATTCTACTTTACTTTACATTTGTTTTTACTTCTCTCTTCCTCTTCTACTTTACCTTGGTTGTTGTTGAAGTGTACAAGTGAATTCCAAAGAAAATCTAACTAAGCTACGTGAGAGCCAGCGATAGTTCATGAAGACGTTCTCCTCTTCCAAGCTCCGCATCACTTCGTTCTTCTTATGCTTGACGATATAATGTGCACGGGGACCGAGCTTGAGTTTATGATCTATGCGTTGAACGCCTCCGAAGCAAAAAGGTAGAACTTGCAAAAAGGTTTCCAAGTAAGTCATCAATCAACCTAGGTAAGTATCTCTTTACTTCTTTTCTTTCTTTCTTAGTTTAGATCACCACCACTTCTTCCAAATCGTTTTCATTCTTCTCCACTTCATTGTACATAGTCGCTTTTCATCGCTTTCTGATTTTCCATCTTCTTCATCCTTCGCTTTCTTCTTAACTTTAACCTTTAACTTTCTTTTTCTTTTTCTTACTTTAAAAGTAGAGAAGAACTCTCGTTTGGTTTTTATAACGATTTCAATAAAACTGTAAACGCTTCCATCGCAAACCCTCCTTGTGGATCACGACCCGCATTAGCCACTTGCTATAGCGGAAGAATTGAGCACTTGCACATTCCTTTTCTAAGTTCTATAATCTCGTATTTTGTGTGCAGGTTGTACCTCAATCAAATTTTGGCGCCGTTGTCGGGGAGGGTAAAACGTTTTTATTGAAATCTGAATTTTTATTGCAAATTTTTTAGAACTAAACGAATTTTCTTCTCTGTTGCAGGTTACAGGGCAAGCAAAGTAGAAAATTATTATTGCAGTGACATACAAGTGGCCTTGGGCCTCTGCTCCAAAAAGCAGAGACCAAGGGCCCTCTGAATTGTCGTGTTTCCACGGCAAAAGCCGCGGATCCGCGGCAAGGACGAGTTGACTACTAACAGCTTTTTTTGCAGGGCTGCTTAGTTTACAAATTCTAGTTTGCTGCAACTTTAATTTTTCTTATATGCCATAACATAAGCCTGCTAATAATCAACAGTAAAATATTTGTTGAAAAGATAAAAAATTGATTAGACATTTGCATTTTAGGCACGTGTCTTTTTAATTCCTTTATTTTTTACTGTTGAAGAGTGCTGGAGCAAGGTATGTTTGCATTGCATCTAGAATAGGACTATCTCTTGGTTGATTTATATCGCTTTGAGTGCATCTTATTCATCTTGTACACTTACACAAAACTGATCTTAAGGGCACCACCCAATAATAAATAAGGTGGGGATTTAATCACCCTTCCTTAGCCCAAAAATCAGAATCCAAGCACTCACTAACCCAAGCCTAACTAAAATTGAGTAGACGTTGGCCCTAGGGACATCTCGGACTCAATTAGGAGATTATCCTAAGGGGAAAAATGTTGGAATCTAACTCTTGCAAAATCAGTGTCTAGGAAAGGGATTGAGGGCCGAAAGCCCGAAGGTTGGTGGTTATTTAATTAAGGAACGTCTTTGACGGAAACCTCCCACCAACCTTGCCCTGATCTGGCTGATTAGCTTGTGGTTAAAGTCTACATTAGACCTCCCGTGGACAGTCTAACCAGTTAGGAGTCGTCTAGGTCCTAAGTCTACCCTAACTTAGGCTAGAATTTTTTCTTTTTTTTGTTTGTTTATTTGTTTGTTTTTCTTTGTTTGTATTATACTGTGTGATATGGACTATAATAATAATTTTTTCAACTACAATAATAATCCATATTACACACCGACTTCATTTTCGGATATTACCAACCTGGCATACCATAACTTTGACCAACCTAATGTGCCGGATTGGTCTTATCTGAATCATATGACCCATACCCCCCATCTAATAACTATAATTTCCATAATGATTTCAACTCTTCACCGAGTCAGTGGGGATTCACCTCCCCCGAGCATAATTTCCAACCACCTTGCCCTCCTTCACCACCCAGTCCACATTATGTTCAAAATTCATACTCAGTTCCACCCGTCCAAAATAGGAAACCATCAATTTTGGAATGGAGTATGCGTGAGTCCAAACACAAATCCCAAAATCTGATGGACTCACAATTTCAATACCACTTCCAAGACAACTCTTCATCTTTTCATCAAAACAATGAACCCATCAATTATGAAAGATGCTAGAAGCCATGACTCATGCTCAAAATGCTAGAAATCGTGACATAGATATGATGGTCGAATCTCTACGTTCCCACCGTCCTGATGTCACTTACCATTCTGTTGGAGCCGAAGAGTCAGGTTGTTTTGGAAATCAAGATTCCATTTCAGAACAACCATGTGAACTTACCCAAACTCCAAATGATATTGATAGTTTGGCTAGTTTTCCTTTTCCTGAAATAGAACTTGAAAATGATTATGATCCTGAACCCTAACTTAGTGATTCAATTCTATTTCCTGATTCGATTATGACTCCGTTATCTTCACCTGACTTCAATCTTTTCCCGGAGTCAACATTGGATCCTGTACCAATTCATCAAGAAATTGAATCACCCATCTTTGAGGATCATGTTGAACTTGACCAACTTTACAATTTTGAAAATCCCATGGATAAATTGGCAAGTTCTCCCATTTTTTGATATTGAACTCAATGAGATATGTGACCTAGATTCTCACATATGTGATCCAGTTCAACTTTCTGAATCAATATTGACTCCTGTTTTATTACCAAACTTGAATAATATTCTAGAGTCAGTTTTGATTCCCCCACCTATCATTCCTGAACTGGAATCACCCATATTAGGTCACATGCCATTGTTGGAAAATACATGTGGACTTGAGCTTCAACTTCTTGACTTGGACCCAATTCCTCAAACAATTTCGACTCTTGAACCTCTACTTGATTTAAGTCACCTTCCTGAGTCGGTATTAGTTCCTATCCTTCATGAGTCCAAGTCAATCATTCTATCATTTCATACTCCATTCTGGACGAGGTGGTTGATAAATTTGACTCCGAAATCAATTATGGAATATGGAAATTAGATGGAGCCAAATACTTAATAAAAATCCTTTATGGACAAATCTTTTTAGTGGGTTATATTAGTGTAATTTCTGGTGGGTTCCTCCGAGACCCAAGAAAAGTTGATTGGGCCGCGTTTCGTGGACCAATCAGACCACCACCGGAACCACCACCTTAAGGTAACACTTTCCTTCCCTGTCGTCTTTTTCATGCATCTATGCATTAATTCATACATTGAGGACAATGCATGAGATAGGTGTGGGGGAGGGTCTAACATAACTTTTCTTTTTCTTTAAAAAAAATTAAAATTTTTCTTTATTTTTAAAAACTTTTTGAAAAATAGAAACAATATTTTTAACTTATTTTTGTAAGAAATTAAGTTAATTTTAAGGAATAGGAAAATCCAAATTAGGATTTCTTATACTTGGTCAAAATAAGATTATTTGTTTGATTTTTAGGGTTAGGAAGATAATTTGTCAAAGTAATTTGGTCTTGATCTTTACCTTGATGAAATATGCACACTTCATACACTTACACACTTAGGGTTCAAAAACAAAGATTCTTATGCCTTATAAAAAAAAAAGAAAAAAATAAACAAATCTAATTATTGATTAGCTAGGTGCTTTGGCCTAAGCAAGCCTTAGTATTTATGCGAAAGATAATTAGATAAGTTCAAAAAAAATGATGAATAAATCTAATTATTGATTAGCTAGGTGCTTTGGCCTAAGCAAGCCTTAGTATTTATGTGAAAGATGATTAGATCCTCTGATTAAGCTGGGTATTTGTGCCTAATAAAGCATAAGTATTCACGCCTAAAAGGGATTCATATAATAAAGTCCTTAGTTTTGTGGCCTTGTTTGCTCGAGTCCTTAAGTCCTAGGGGTGTCTTCTCACCTGGTGCCCTAAGACCGTCTGGTTTGGGAGTCATCGATTTAAAGGCTCGTTACATGGGCAGATTAGAAAGCCTAAACTAAGGAATAATACACCAAAAACAAATATATATATATATATATATATATAAATAAATAAGGCATAAGAGTTGGCGTTAATGAACCCTTAGTCAAAAAAAAAGGTGCATGTGACTTAGGGTAAAGTAATAGACTAGATGAGAAGTACAATTTGACTCCTTACTTTGATTGATAACAAATTTTTGAATAGAGACTAAGTTTAGGAATGAAAAATTCGTTTTCCTATAACTTATAGATTGCTTAGATCTTACAATCATATTTCAAATATTTTTCTCTTTCAAAATGCTTTTCGAAAATACTAACTCTTTATTTCTCTTTCTTTATGGATTTTGTGGGTGCAATCCACTGAAAACCCTCACGAGACAAAACTCGTCCTCTAGGGGAAACCTAGAGGTTTAACGGCTTGTTGCACATGCTCAGTGCAATCGCGCGACCTGCGAAAGTGGTCTAATAATCCTTAGTATAGTTTAGTTGTTCTGCTCGAGGACGAGCAAAAGATAGGTATGGGGGTGTGATTGGTCACTAATATTGCATATTTAATGTCACATTTCATACTGATTTTAGAATAAAAGCCTGCATTGTCCTAATTATTTGTTTGATTTATTTGCAGGCCCATCCTTAAGGAGATGAAGAGAAATGATATACCACAATTTTTTTTTATAAATGTAAAAAATATTTCAAGTGCAATTCATTGCATAATTTTTTTATTGTATTGATTTAATTTATACACATTTCTATACATTTATTTATTATAAGTTCCATTGATTATTTACAGTCTTCATTTGTTACAACTTGGCTTTTACTATTGCGTACTGATGTTAGAAACAAACATGCCTTCAGTAATTGTGTTAATCAACAACAACACTGCGACCTTCGTCGCTATGCGTGTTAATATAAAGGAAACACCTGCCTAACGTACAGCGACTTAAGTTTTCACCATCTCAAAATTCTAAAAAGAAGGTTGCGACTTTGGTCGCAGTTGATAGCCGCAGCCTTAGTAAAATACAATGCGACTTTGGTCGCAATTGATGGCGGCAATGTTTTAATCAACATAACACTGCGACCTTGGTTGCTATGCGTGTTAATATTAAGGAAACACATACCTAACGTACTGCGACTTAAGTCTTCACCATCTCAAATTTTAAAAAGAGGTTGCGACAGTTGATAGCCGCAGTCTTAATAAAATACAATGCGACCTTATTCGCAGTTGATGGCGGCAATGTTTTAATCAACAACAACACTGCGACCTTGGTCTCTATGCATGTTAATATAAAGGAAACACCTACCTAACGTACTGCGACCTAAGTCGCAGTACATGTAGTGCGACCCTAGATTGCAGTTGCTGGCCATCTTTATCAATAACAACACTGCGACCTTGGTCGCAATTAACCATGTACACTGCGACCAAAGTCTCTGACTACATTATGTACAAAAAAAATTAAACTATAAAGTAGAATTTTGTAGCATTAAAACTTTAAAGTACAAGTACATACAAAAATAATACAGTAGAAATCAAAGAATGATAATAAATCTGATTATAATTACACGCCAGTGTCAGAATGCGACTTAATCTCTCTACACTGTGCGACCCTGGTCACACTTCATAAAAAATTGAAGTCTTTGTTCCTTCGAGATGGAGGCAACCCAAACCTACTTCTTCTGCCAATAAAAAAATAAATAGTAAATTTTAAAGATTAATCGTTAGAAAAAAATGATTAACAGGTTTAATGTAATATACCATTAACGGACAACTAGTCCTGTAATGGCCCAGCTCTTGGCAGTTACCACATCTTCGATGCTTAACTTCCTTCTGATATATAGAATCTTCAAAACCAGACTTAAGCCTGGATGCAGCTCTAGGTCTCCCCTTGGTTGGTACAGGACCAATTGGATCACGTATATTCAATTCTTCACCATCTCACAATATGACAACGGATCCACTGGAACCAACGGCAGTCTTAGGATGTGATGATGATCATTTCCTGACATTGCTCTGTATTCTCTAGTGGTATCTTGGGCAAAACATTCCAAAACTCCCTCCAACTTTGAAATATTTTTCATCAGAATCAGCGACCATGTCCAGAATTGCATTAAATTTTGAACAAACTGTCCACAATCTAGCCGTCCGTGGAGTGCCTTGACTGGGAAAAGGCCTCATGCCATTTTCAATTGCAACGTTTTTGTAACGAGCATCCAACCTCCATCTCTGAAGTATATATGATTCCGGTATATGTGTAACGTGATTGCGCCACAAATACACAGAATATGTCTACATAGGATACCTTCTGTTTCAAATAACGAGCAACTGCAAGAACATGAAGTTCCTCTCGCTTATCATAACTGACCTTTTCCCAACTGTCTTTTGATTCTGAAAATTACCAACCAAATATGTTGATCCAGATTTGTCATGTTCCACCTCTTCTGAAAACAATGTCATTACAACTGCCCATTCCTTTTGGAACAACTGAAAAATCTTCGGTGTATACAACTTCGAAATCTGTATCTCATATGGATTGGATGTACAATTGGGCACAGAATTCAAACCCTTAAAATCTTGAAGAGATTCAGATGCACGACGGGAAGCAACGGCTTTATCATATTGGTGAACAAATTCCACTAGTTTAGTGTTTGAGTTAACAAAACATCAAAGAAGGATTAATACTCTCGGACCTCTGACTGGTTGTCATTCCAGCACAGAAAACATCCTTGAGATATGCATTAACCCAATGTCCACGAAGCCTGTACATCTTCATCAACCAACTGTCATCTTCTTCTTCTAACTGATATTTTTCACTCATCAGACGCCATCGTTCCTCACAAGTGCTTATATCGCGGGAGGTGTACCAAGCATGGAAATCGGAGACCATATCTTCTCCATACTTGTTAGCCATTGGGATTTGTTGCTCGGCAATATGTTTCCGTACATGCCAGAAACAGTAAACGGTGCCGAGACGTCGGGAAAACAATCTTGATGGCCTCACCAATCTGCGCATCCTGATCAGTAATAATCAGCTTCGGTTCAACTCCATGCATGCACTTGAGCCATTTTTGGAATAACCAAACAAAGTATCCCTCTGCTCATCAGCAAGCATTGCACAGCCGAACAAAATTGACTGCCGGTGATGATTTACTCCAGTGAATGGAGCAAATGGGAACCTCAAGTTATTAGTTCTGTATGTGGTGTCAAAAACGATCACATCACAGAAGCTCAGATACGAGGAAATAGCTCTTCCATCAGCCCAAAAAATGCTTCTAAGTGTGCCCGCGTTATCAACTTCACTTGAAAGAAGAATTCTGGATCGGTCTCGGCTTTCTCTTGAAAATATTTGATAATAGCAATAAACTCATGACCGCAGTTATTTCTACGTTGACGAGTGAAATCAATAACTTGGTTGAGGGCGCACTTCTTCACAGCCTTCTCCCTGGCTCATTGCATTAACAACGAGGGAAATATTTGAAGGCCGCATTCTAACATCAACCAGATTGCTCATAATGCTTCTGCTAATTGTTAAACGATGAGTCTGGTGAGAGTAATGGTGATGTACCTTATCCGGGCTAGACAATTCATGTGAATGAGTATCAACAAATTTTGTGATAACCTAATATCGAGTTGAGTCCAAAAATAAACGAAGACGGATATGCATCTCAGCAGGACAACCTACTCTAGTGTTAACTCGACGATGCACTGTAAGCCCCTCCTGTCTTTTGTCACACAACTTCTTCAGACCTTCCTTGTTGCAGCAAAATTTTCTGCAAATAATCTCATGAGGAGGCTTTCGTGACTTATCTGTACTTTTTCTTCTCACGCTAAAACCTCTATTCATTGCAAAAGAATTGTAGAAATTGTATGCTTCCATATGCGACAGGAACTGTTTCCCTATAAACTTATCTGAGCTTCCAAGCATTTCTCCATGTGCATTCATAGCCTACAAAAAGAATTTACACGAATTAAATGAATATAATATTTTTTTAGATATCACTGTATTCTAAAATACAAGTTATATAAATGCGACCAAGTCGCATAAGAGATGAAAACAATTTACTTCTTATCAGCTGTTGCGACCAAGGTCGCAGTTATCCGTATGAGAAGAAATCTATTACTTCTTACTAAGACTGCGACCTAAGTTGCAGTAAATAAAAATAAGACTTCACATACGACATGAAATCTATAATACTCCTTATTGAAGACTGCGACCTAAGTCGCAGTTATCAGTATGTGAATAAATCTATATTATTCCTTACTAAAGACTGCGATCTAAGTCGCAGTTATTGATTGTGACACAAATGTGCATATTTTATCACATAATTCCCATGCATTTTTGTAATAATATATGATTTTTACTCATCTTCTCTATATATTTGCAGGTACACACTCTAATGGAGAGATAATCCAATAATCACTTTATTAGCAATAATTAAAGGGATTAAATCCAAGATTAAGATAAAGCCCAATTTTGAATCCAAGATCCAGAGAGATCCGCGTAACAACTGAAGATTCCAGAAGGCCACGTGGCTAACCAACTAACAACCAAATCGTACCAGAAAATCTGGGCTCAACGGCCCGATCTTGCCGCAGAATCCGGGATTTTCCCGCGCTTTTGCGGCGGTTTTGAGGCCGTTGGATCTCGGATTTTGCGCCAACAACCTGGATCTCGAAGCTTCTCCAAATGCCTATAAATATGTGACCTATGACCTGCGAGCAAAAACGGAATGGAGAAGAGAGGAGAATAGTTAGTATGTTGTAATTTTGTTTAGTTTTTCTCTAGGTTTTGTTCTTTAGATCCCTCTTCTTCTTCCCTAGAATTCATTGTAAAAGAGAGAGATTGAGAGAGAGAGCTTGTGTAATCAAGGTGACACTTGAAGCAACAAGGATTGATCCATTCTCCTTCCTCTACTTGAAGCATGGTTCTAGTTTAATTGCTTTCTTTAATTGCTTTTTTACTTGCTTTCTTTACTTCTTGCAATTTATTCATGCTTTGCTTTACTTCATTAATGGCTTGTAGCTAAATCTTTCTCCATGTACTAGCTAACCACTAGCCTTACCATCTTCACTAACTCATGGGTGATTGCTTTATTTCATCTTGCAAGTTGTATGATCTTCTCTTCTCGGATGGGTTAAACCACCCTTCAACCACATGAGAAAGTAATTAGGTCAACACGCAAGACGAAACCTACGCCGATGGAGTGACAACATTAGGCACGCGTTCGCTATCAAGGAGTCTAGTAAGTCTTGGCAAGCTAGCAAGGTAAGCTAGTCATGGCTTTTCATTCAAGCTTTCTTAAGTTTTCTTTCCTTTTCTTGTGAATACCAAATCCCAATCTTGATTTCTTTTCCAACGATTTCCACCATGAACATATCCATCCTTTTCTTTAGTTTCTTTTTCATTTGATTCATTAAGTTTATAAGAAAGAGAAGAATACTCGTTTAACAACTTCACTAACTATCGTAAAGCTTCCATCGCGAGCTCTCCCTGAGAATCGACTCGGTATAGCCTTATGCTATAGCGGAGACAAGAAAGGGTACATAAAATACATTTTTATACTCATAATACGACACCTTTCTTAGTCTAATCAAAATGGCGCCGTTGCCGGGGAAGCAACGTATTTTTTAGGTTAAAGTGAAGTACTAAACGAATCTTCTTCTCTGTTTGCAGGTTACAGGTGAAGACCAGCAAATCTTGTATTGCAGTGACATACAAGTGGACCTGGGCCTCTGCTCTCGAAAGCAGAGACCAGGATCCCTCCAAATTGCCGCAATTTCTGGGATTTTGCCGCAGATTTGCGGCAATAAGGAGTGAACTTCTGATAAAATTTCTGCAGGGCCTCTGGTTCTGCAAAACACAGCTGCTGATATACCTGAAATTCTGTATTCTTCACCTTATTCCTGCTTAATTAAAAAACAGTAAAAAGTTGGTTGAAATTGTTAAAAATTGTTTAGACACTTGCATTTTAGGCATGTGTCTTTCAATTCTTTTACTTTTACTGTTGAAGAGTGCTGGAGGCAAGGTACGTAAGCATTGCATGTAGACTAGGAATCATCTCTTGCTTGATTTTCATGCTTTGAGTGAATCCTTGATTTTTCTTGTACACTTGCACAATTCAATTTTAAGGGCATAACCCGTAAATAAGATAAGGTGGGGATTTCATTACCCTTTCCTTAGCCCGAAAATCATTTTCCCAAGCACTCACTAACCCAAGCCTAATTTAATAAAAAAGTAGACGTTGGCCCTAGGGACATCTCGGACTCATTTAGGAGATTATCCTAAGGGGGAAAAGTGTTGGAATTTAACTCTTGCAAAATCAGTGTCTAGGAAAGGGGTTGAGGGCCGAAAGCCCGAAGGTTGCTGGTTACTTAATTAAGGAACGTCTCCGGACGGAAAACTCCCACCAACCTTACCCTTCCCTGGCTGATTAGCTTGTGGTTAGAGTCTACACTAAACCTCCCGTGGACAGTCTATCAGTTAGGAGTCGTCTAGGTCCTAAGTCTACCCTAACTTAGGTTAGAATTTTCTTTCTTTTGTTTGTTTGTTTGTTTGTTTGTATTTGATTGTGTGATATGGCTTACAATTACAATTCTTTCCATCCTAATAATAATCCATATTTCACACCATCTCCATATTCGGATATTCCAACCCGGTGTTTTACAATATGCACAAACTAAATACACCGGGTTGGCCTTATCCGAATCAATATGACCCATACCCCCCATCTAACAATTATAATGTCCAAAATAATTTCAACTCTTCATCGAGTCATTGGGGATTCCAGTCCCCCGAGTTTAATTATCAACCTCCTTGTCCACCATTTTCCACCAAGTCCACAATATTCACAAGATTCATTTCCCGATTCCGCTTCATATACTCCTTTTCTGAACCATTTGAAGAAAAATCTGAGTTACTAAGGAGTTTAGAAGCCAATTTACAGAGAGCTGAGCAGACACTTCCAGAACCATTTGCCTCTCCAATTCCACAAGTATTTTCAAGAGTCTTACTCAGTTCCACCTTTTTCTAATGAACAACCATTTGCCTTGGAAACTAGTAAAGATCTCTTGTGTGAGTCCATTTTTCCATCACCACACATTTTTGACTCACAATTCACCATCAATTCCAAGACAATACTTCATCTTTCCATCAAAACAATGAAGTCATCAATTATGGAAAGATGCTTGAAGACATGACTCATGCTCAAAATGCTAGAAATCGTGACTTAGATTTGATGATCCAAACTCTTCATTCTCATCCTATTTCTAATGTCACTAGCCACTCTGTTAAATCCAAAGAGTCATGTAGTCTTGGAAGTCCAGATTCAATTTCAGCACACTCACCTGAACTTGTCCAAACTTCAAATCCTATTGACATTTGGCAAGTTTTTCATTTCCTAAAATTGAACTTGTCCAAACGTCAAATCCCATTGACATTTTTGCAAGTTTTTCATCTCCTAAACCTGAACTTGTCCAAACTTCTGATATTTTGGCAAGTTTTTCATTTCCTGAAATTGAACTTGAACATGATCCTGAACTTCCACTTGATGATTCAATTTTCCTTCCTGATTCAATTATGACTCCGGTGTCTTCACCTGATTTCACTTCATTTCCCGAGTCAGTATTGGATCCAGTGCCAATCCATTTTGAATTTGAATCACCAATCTTTGATGATCATAGTGAACTTGACCAATTCCATACTTTTGAAAGTCCCATTGATAAATTGGCAAGTTCACATTTTTGTGGAATTGAATTACATGAGGAATGTGATCTTGAACCCCAACTTCTTGATTCAATTCTTTTCCTGATTCAATAATGACTCCGGTATCTTTACCTGACTTCAATCTTTTCCGGAGTCAACATTGGATCCTGTCCCAATTCATAATGAAGTTGAATCACCCATCTTTGAGGATCACATTGAACTTGACCAATTATACACTTTTGATGATCCTATTGACAAATTGGCAAGTTCTCCATTTATTGAACTACATGAGGAATGTGACCTTAATTTTCTCAATCTCTTTACTTCTGAAACTGGTTGTACAATTCTGACGGAAAACATTGACCTTAGTTTTGAAGAATTGTATGGCGATGAGCTTGAATTCCTTAATATTGGAAGTAAAGAGATATCACCTTTAGAAAGTCACATTCCATCATTGGACAATGATTGTGGACTCGAGCTTCATTTTCTTGACTTGGACCCAATTTCTGAACTCACTCCGACTCCTGAACCTTTACTTGACTTCATTCACCTTCCTGAGTCAGTGTTAGTTCCTGTCCTTCCAGAGTCCAAGTCAACTGTTCTATCATGTCATATACCATTCTGGGACAAAGTGGTTGATAAATTTGACTCTGAAATTATTAGGAAAATTTGGAAATTAGATGGGGTCATGTACATAATAAAAATCATAAATGCATACATCATTCTTGTGGGTCATATTTGTGATATTTTTGGTGGGTTCCTGAAAACCCAAAGAAAGATGATTGGGTGGGCCATGTTTCGTGGACCAATCAGACCACCACCGGAACCACCACCTTAAGGTAATTTTTTCATTCCCTCTTCATTTTTGTTTCATGCATATATATATCATGATGCATTGAGGACAATGCATGAAATAAGTGTGGGGGAGGGTTTACTGACTTAGAGTTTTTAGAATTTCTTTCTTTTACACTTCTTTTAGAGTTTTTAGATTTTCTTTCTTTTACACTTCTTTTAATAAATAATAATAAAAAAAAAAACTTTTTGAAATAAGAGACAAAGTTTTGATCTATTTTTAAGAAATTAAGATGTATCTTAGGAATTAAGAAAGCCTTAATTATGACATCTTAAATTTAGTTGAAATAATAGATCTTGTTTAAAAATTATAGGCTAAGTAAGTAAAATTGAGGAGATATTTTTATCTTGAATTTTTTGCCTTAGATAATATGCACTTTACACTTACACATTTCTTGGGATGGAGACAAAGACCAAAAATGCCATATAAATAAAAAAAAAAAGAAAAAAAATATATATTATATATAAATAAAAGATCACTTATTAAGCTGGATAACTATGCCTCCAAGAAGCATGGTTACTCACGCCTAACGGTGATCTCACTTATTAAGCTGGATAATTGTGCCTCAAGAAGCATGATTATTCACGCCTAACGGTGATTAAAAATAATCCCCTTTAGTTTTGTGGCCTTTTTCACTCGAGTCCTTAAACCCGAGGGATGTTTTCTCATTTGGTGCCCTAAGACCGTCTGGTTTGGGAGTCATCGGTTAAAGACTCGTTACAAGGGTGAACTAGAAAGCCTAAACTAAGGGAAGAAAAAAAAAATATATATATATATATATATAAATAAATAAATGGCTTGATGGTTGAGTTGAAAAAATCCCAGAAATTTTCACTGAACACGGTGTGCATATTATCTAGGTTTTATGAAAGATAAAGTATTCAATCCAATTTTGAATTCTTACCTTAATTGAAGACAAGATCTTGCATAGAGACTAAGTTTAAGAAGAATAATTATAGGTGGACTTATGACCTTAGATCACTTATATTTTTGCAAAAATAGTTCGTAAACATGTCTCTTGTTCAAAATGCGTTTTCAAAACACTAACATTTGTCTTCTTTCTTTATGGATTTTGTGGGTAATCCGCTGAAAACCCTCAGGAGACAACACTCCTCCTCTAGGGTAACCTAGAGGTTTAACGGCTTGTTGCACACGCTCAGTGCAATCGCGTCACCCGCGAAAGTGGTGTAATAAAACTGGTAGTATAGATTTTCTTTTCTTTTTCTTTGTTTTGCTCGGGACGAGCAAAAGAATAAGTGTGGGGGTGTGATTGTGACACAAATGTGCATATTTTATCACATAATTCCCATGCATTTTTGTAATAAATATATGATTTTTACTCATCTTCTCTATATATTTGCAGGTACACACTCTAATGGAGAGATAATCCAATAATCACTTTAATTAGCAATAATTAAAGGGATTAAATCCAAGATTAAGATAAAGCCAATTTTGAATCCAAGATCCAGAGAGATCCGCGTAACAACTGAAGATTCCAGAAGGCCACGTGGCTAACCAACTAACAACCAAATCGTACCAGAAAATCTGGGCTCAACGGCCCAGATCTTGCCGCAGAATCCGGGATTTTCCCGCGCTTTTGCGGCGGTTTTGAGCCGTTGGATCTCGGATTTTGCGCCAACAACCTGGATCTCGAAGCTTCTCCAAATGCCTATAAATATGTGACCTATGACCTGCGAGCAAAAACTAATGGAGAAGAGAGGAGAATAGTTAGTATGTTGTAATTTTGTTTAGTTTTTCTCTAGGTTTTGTTCTTTAGATCCCTCTTCTTCTTCCTAGAATTCATTGTAAAGAGAGAGATTTGAGAGAGAGAGCTTGTGTAATCAAGGGTGACACTTGAAGCAACAAGGATTGATCCATTCTCCTTCCTCTACTTGAAGCATGGTTCTAGTTTAATTGCTTTCTTTAATTGCTTTTTTACTTGCTTTCTTTACTTCTTGCAATTTATTCATGCTTTGCTTTACTTCATTAATGGCTTGTAGCTAAATCTTTCTCCATGTACTAGCTAACCACTAGCCTTGCCATCTTCACTAACTCATGGGTGATTGCTTTATTTCATCTTGCAAGTTGTATGATCTTCTCTTCTCGGATGGGTTAAACCACCCTTCAACCACATGGAAAGTAATTAGGTCAACACGCAAGACGAAACCTACGCCGATGGAGTGACAACATTAGGCACGCGTTCGCTATCAAGAGTCTAGTAAGTCTTGGCAAGCTAGCAAGGTAAGCTAGTCATGGCTTTTCATTCAAGCTTTCTTAAGTTTCTTTCCTTTTCTTGTGAATACCAAATCCCAATCTTGATTTCTTTTCCAACGATTTCCACCATGAACATATCCATCCTTTTCTTTAGTTTCTTTTTCATTTGATTCATTAAGTTTATAAGAAGAGAGAATACTCGTTTAACAACTTCACTACCTATCGTAAAGCTTCCATCGCGAGCTCTCCCTGAGAATCGACTCGGTATAACCTTATGCTATAGCGGAGACAAGAAAGGGTACATAAAATACATTTTTATACTCATAATACGACACCTTTCTTAGTCTAATCAAAATGGCGCCGTTGCCGGGGGGAGAGCAACGTATTTTTTAGGTTAAAGTGAAGTACTAAACGAATCTTCTTCTCTGTTTGCAGGTTACAGGTGAAGAACAGCAAATCTTGTATTGCAGTGACATACAAGTGGACCTGGCCTCTGCTCTCGAAAGCAGAGACCAGGATCCCTCCAAATTGCCGCAATTTCTGGGATTTTGCCGCCGAGATTGCGGCAATAAGGAGTGAACTTCTGATAAAATTTCTGCAGGGCCTCTGGTTATGCAAAACACAGCTGCTGATATACCTGAAATTCTGTATTCTTCACCTTATTCCTGCTTAATTAAAAAACAGTAAAAAGTTGGTTGAAATTGTTAAAAATTGTTTAGACACTTGCATTTTAGGCATGTGTCTTTCAATTCTTTTACTTTTACTGTTGAAGAGTGCTGGAGGCAAGGTACGTAAGCATTGCATGTAGACTAGGAATCATCTCTTGCTTGATTTTCATGCTTTGAGTGAATCCTTGATTTTTCTTGTACACTTGCACAATTCAATTTTAAGGGCATAACCCGTAAATAAGATAAGGTGGGGATTTCATTACCCTTTCCTTAGCCCGAAAATCATTTCCCAAGCACTCACTAACCCAAGCCTAATTTAATAAAAAAGTAGACGTTGGCCCTAGGGACATCTCGGACTCATTTAGGAGATTATCCTAAGGGGGAAAAGTGTTGGAATTTAACTCTTGCAAAATCAGTGTCTAAAAGGGGTTGAGGGCCGAAAGCCCGAAGGTTGCTGGTTACTTAATTAAGGAACGTCTCCGGACGGAAAACCTCCCACCAACCTTACCCTTCCCTGGCTGATTAGCTTGTGGTTAGAGTCTACACTAAACCTCCCGTGGACAGTCTATCAGTTAGGAGTCGTCTAGGTCCTAAGTCTACCCTAACTTAGGTTAGAATTTTTCTTTCTTTTGTTTGTTTGTTTGTTTGTTTGTATTTGATTGTGTGATATGGCTTACAATTACAATTCTTTCCATCCTAATAATAATCCATATTTCACACCATCTCCATATTCGGATAATTCCAACCCGGTGTTTTACAATATGCACCAACTAAATACACCGTGTTGGCCTTATCCGAATCAATATGACCCATACCCCCCATCTAACAATTATAATGTCCAAAATAATTTCAACTCTTCATCGAGTCATTGGGATTCCAGTCCCCCGAGTTTAATTATCAACCTCCTTGTCCACCATTTCCACCAAGTCCACAATATTCACAAGATTCATTTCCCGATTCCGCTTCATATACTCCTTTTTCTGAACCATTTGAAGAAAAATCTGAGTTACTAAGGAGTTTAGAAGCCAATTTACAGAGAGCTGAGCAGACACTTCCAGAACCATTTGCCTCTCCAATTCCACAGTATTTTCAAGAGTCTTACTCAGTTCCACCTTTTTCTAATGAACAACC